>JAOVVF010000048.1:10148332-10163464 GCA_028565595.1 Duopalatinus emarginatus
AGGTTGTGGGTTTGATCCCCGCCCAGGGCAAGACACGACTGAGGTGCCCTTGAGCAAGGCACCTAACTCCCCCAACTTCTCCCCGGGTGCCGTGGTTTGGGGCTGCCCCCCACTCTGGGCAAGTGTGTTCACTGCCCGCTAGTGTTCACTGGGGTGTGCATGTGTTTCACTGCACGGATAGGTTAAATGCGGAGGTCACATTCCTCTGTGTGCAAACACAGTAGGCAAATAATTCACATTAAAATTAAATTAAATTAAAAAATCTGGTCTATCTGTTGACCTGGAATGCAAAACCATAAGCACAATCTTTGCTTTACAATCATTTTTAATGTGAACCTGAGAACAGAACTTCTACATATTACTGTAAATTATGATGTCATCTAAATAAGCAGCGGTAAATGCACAGTGGGGATATAGACCATGGTTCATTACTCAGTAAAAGTAATTTATTCATAATTTGCATACACCAAGTTTAAGCCAAATTTGACTTTGGCAGCAAGGACATCTGAAAATAGCCCCTTGTCAAAACCAGTACCAGGGTTGAGTACAAAACAATCCTTGTCCAGCCAAAAGCTCATTAATGTAAGACATTGAAGAAGCCAGTATTTGTAAGATTTAGAAATACTATTCTCATTATGGAAACCTACCCAGAAATCCTTGGGGAAAAACAGTAAATGGGCTCTCCTAGCCAGAATTTCTCCAAATTTTACTTGAGCTGCTTTTCTTTTGTCCTCAGGCAAGAGAGCTGGCTTCACATAACTCCACGGGCTCATTGTGGTGCTATATGGCGTCTGTATCTTTAAGCAGGGGAGAAAACATTGTGAAGCTCAGCTTGGACTACTGGACTGCAGAAACAGTCATTCAACAGCCATTCGTAATTTTATTACTGTGTATTATGTTTGACATCACGTTCTGATCATCTGTAAGTAGTCTGCAACCCTGTTTTGGGGTCGTACAAGCTTGGGTAGATCATTTAATCCTTGAGAGTTTATAATGTTCATGGCACAAATATGATATTGAAGACTACACAAAACAGTGCCTTTGTGTTCAGGGTGATTATTCACACATAGTTCCTCAGGAGGTCACATTGTGCACTGACGTTTGTGACATGCACCACTAATATACATCACTGAATAGGCCAGTAACTGGTGTAGTGTTTTATCCACCCTGAAGTCACCTAACATTATATTGTATATCGAGTTATAGTGAGCCCTATACATATTCCATACATCTTTTTGGTATCAACAACTGTCTTTTTTGGACCAACAACCGCGACCTAGTAACAGACACCAGAATATGATTTGGGACACAGCCTAGCCCATTTGCAATTGCTTATTGGGGAAGGTGGTGACTAACTACCACCTTTATTTTATGCTTTTTACCATATGCACACTTTCAAATGGCTCCAATGGAAATTAACACTTTTTCCAATACCTCTTATTAAAACAGGCTTATGTGGATTAGAATCTACAAGCAGCCAGAATGCATCTACCGTATACAGTTTGATTGGCACTTCATTCCAGATTGGAAGCCTAACAGTCCTGTTTTTGCCCTGTTCCAGATTTGTGGTACCCAGCAGTGTGACCTGACAGAGTGGTGAGAAATGAGAGGTTGAGGAGGCATTCGAGTCAGCCAGTACCTAATATGGACCATGTCAGGGTTCCTTTCTGCCCTGCTCTTAGCCTCTTAAACTGCTATACACTGTATATTGCATACTGTAAATAATAACAAAAAGGGTGGCAAGATGGCCTTTTTTCAGTATTTCTTACTACCACTTTTAAGCTATAAATAAAATACAACTGGATAGCATGTCAATTTCTTTCCATTTAGAGGATCAGAAGAAAACTATAAAATCATTAAAAATAAAAGGCATGCATTAGATGCATGAGAGCTATATAATATTTTGCTCTACCACACAATTTGATCGTCAGATGCTTTACACTAGGAGCTTTCAAGAGCCTGTAGGGATTAAAAGACATAAGAGAAACATCTGATCTGCCTTGTCCAGTATGTGGTCTGTGTGATCATCTGTGTCTTATTTCACCAGCATGCCTACACCGCATAACTGATAGCTGGCAGCTTTCGGACTACCAGCCAGAATGAATGATCATCAAACACCACAAGAAGCATGCTGTGCTCTACTCTAGACTCTGCATGGAAACACTGTCTGGGTTACCATCTGTCAGTAAATAAAATGTTGACAATGCAAACCTTAGCATAATAAATAAACTACTTGTGGTTCACCTCCAAGGTCCAGGCATATATATGAGAGGTGCTGACAGAGGGAAAGAGGCAGAGTAAATTACAGGACTTGTCATCAGTATTGAATCTAAGTAACTTTCACGTCTTTTTTGGTAGTGTAATAATAATAATAATAATAATAATAATAATAATAATAATAATAATACCCAAGAATTATTGTCATTTTTTATTCTGATCAGGTTAGAGTCATATACCAGTCTATCACAGGGCACCACCCACACTTACCCACACATGTGAGGACATTCTATTGGCATCATTAATGCAGCTAATCAACGCTATGCTTAACCCTAACCCAGCCACTGACTTACTGACCGTTTTGTGTAAGACCCAAACATACACATAGCATGTGAAACATAGTAACCAGAGGTCAGGATTACACAGGGATCTAACCTGTAGGGACCACTCTATATACGTAGTAGACGTATACTTCATAATGATAACTGTGATCAGTTTGCATCACTTTGTATTGGTTTGCAGTGACGCTTGCCTCTACCAAGACCCAATTTCATGTAGTACATTTCAGTGTAACAGAAATCCAGATGCAGAGCAGAACAGTGGGTAGTGTTGCCACCTCACAGATCCTAGGTTTGCTCCTGAATTTGGGTTACCTCTGTGTTCTTTGGTTTTCTCCAACTCTCAAAAGGCTGCCAATAGATTGCTCCTAGGTGTGAATGTGTGTAAATGGATGTATGGATGTGTGCATGTGTGTGTGTGTGTGTGTGTGTGTGTGTGTGTGTGTGTGTGTGTGTGTGTGTGTGTGTGTGGTGCCCTGCAACAGACTGGCACCCCATCCAGAGTCTATTCCCACCTAAAGCTCTGTGTTTCTGTGATTGGCCCCATGTGGTGGTGTGAGGAGCACATATTTAATGCAGTAACTGAAGTCTTACACTAGATGGTAGCAACTATTTACTCTTCACAAGCCACACTCCAGCGTATATCATGAACTGTATAAACCATGGTTAATGAAACTGACTATATTATGTAGTAAATTACTGACTTAATGTAAATATCATTAACAGTAGATATTTAATTATTACCATTATACTCTCCATTAGGGAGCAATTTTACTACAAACACTATTATAACAAACAAAAGTATTGTGGCACACCTTTTAATCATTAGATTCAGGTGTTTCACTCAGTCCCATTGCCACAGGTGTATAAAATCAAAGACCTAGCCACTCAGTCTGCCTTTGAAAGTATGTGTAAAGAGCTTAGTGAGTTTATGTGTGGCACTGTACTAGAATGCAGAGTTCCAAACCTCCTCTGGCATCAACATCAGCACAAAAACTGTGCACCAGAAGCTTTATGTTATGGATTTCCATGGGCGAGCAGCTGTATGCAAGCTTTATACTGCCAAGCACAATGCCAAGCATCACATGGATTGGTGTAAAATGGGAATGTGTTTTGTGGAGTGACAAATTATGCCCAGGTTTGGCAATAGTCAGGAGAATGTTACCTGCGTGACTGCATTGTGCCACCAGGAAAGGTTAGTGGACGAGGGATAATACTGTAGGGTTGTTTTTCAGAGGTTGCTTTAGTCTCCTTAATTCCAGCGCAGGGAAATCTTAATGCTTCAGCATACCAAGACAATAGTATGTCTCCAACAATATTTTCGGGAAGGCCCTTTTATGTTACAGCATGACTGTGCCTCAATTCACAAAGCAAGGCCCATAAAGGCATAGCTGGGTGATCTTGGTATAGAAGACTTTGTCTGGCTCCCACAGAGCCCTGACCTCACAAATGCTTTTATATATAAATGGGCAAAAATTCCCACGGACAGACTCTAAAGTAAGAGTGGAAGCTGTTATAGCTGCATAGGGGGAGGGGGAGGACTCCATATTAAAGCTTATGGATTTAGAATGGGAAGTCAAAAAAATATCTTTTAGGTGTAACATGTAGGTGTCTGAATATTTTTGCCCATATAGTGTATGTTGCTTGCACTGCACCACTATACTTTCTTGGACTCATCTTCTGATCATCATAAAAGTGTTTCAGGTAAATTGAAATGTTTCTGCCTAACTTTTTGATTAGACTAGTGGAGTTAGTTACTATTGAAAATTTGCCATCAATTAATGCATGAATAAGCATCTGGCATCCCAGTAGTGCACTAGATAGCATTGCTGCCTCACAGCTCCAGGGTTCTGGATTCATTTCTGCTCTGAGGATATTGTCTGTGCTGATGCTTTGATTTTTTCTTATAGTATTCCTGCAGGCTGTGTCAAATTACCCTAGCCTACCTTATCCACAATGATTGTGCATGGTTGTGTGAATTGTGCCCTGGGATAGACTGGGATCAGACATAGGGTAAATTCCTCCACCATGTTCCCAGGATAGGCACAGGATCCATCATGACCTTAATTAGGATAAACTGGTCACTGAAGTTGAATAAACAAATGATTGAGCATCCTTTATATACATATTAATGCTGATATAGGATTTAAGTAACTGAAAATGATTATAAACAATATTTTAAACAATATGTAAATATTATTAACATCCCAGACAGTTATTCATAATTCAACTGAAGCTGTGAAGGCTTTTAAAGCTGAAGAAGAAAAATTGTGAAATGGTGGGAGTCGACTGTGTGCAATCTAAAAATTATATACAACCCTACGTAACACAATACGCAGCTTTGTGGAGAACAACAAACATTCTGCCTGATTTAAAAATTGTTATCCATGTAACAAGACATGACATGGTAAGATGGCGTAGTAAATCTGAGACTGAATACATACAGCAAACTCACATACTGAAAAAGGCTACTGCTTTGTCAACTGGTGTGCTGCGGATCCAATCTTCTACATACTGTTTAAGTATTTTTAACATTTGGTATAAAGCTACTATTTTTATAGTGCTACAAATATTAATTTTTGCATTAGATATCTCTAAATTCTGGCTCTGACAGTTCCTCAACCTCTGCTACACAACTTGATTTTATAATTAAAATTTTCTTTGTCCTGTTCCCCCCCCAAAAAACTAACAAACTAGTAGCCTAATTTCAAACCTCTACAATCTGATATTAATAGTGTAAAAGTAAATGCTATAAAAGCACTGCACAGTAACCCTCATTCACATTAATGAATGTGCTCATTTTTATGTCCTGTGGGTTTTATATCTCTCTCTTGCTCTCTTGAAAGTAGCAACCTCCATCTCATGTGATTTTTGTTGTTCCATCCCATGGGATCCAATCATGATGCACACCTCTAGTCTCAACCAAATGTCTGGCAAACTTTCTAAAATATGAATACTTTGCCTCTTAATCATGTCTGTATTTGTATTTCTGTGTGTGGTGTACTTGTTCATATTCAGTTACATGCCTAATCTAAATCCTGGACCAACAGAATTGAATCTAATGACATTTTGTTTGCATTTTCTTATGATTTTCACTATTTAATCAAATGTATTTGTATAACATCACAAAGACAAGAGCCTTGAGAGGAACCAGATTTAAAAGGGAATCCATCCTCACCTGGGTGACACCAGATACTGATATTATAAATCAGTTTACTTTTAAAATTTAATAATACATATTAAAAATGCAATTGTGTATACATGGACTTGGGAGCATCAGAGTCATTAATGAATGAATTAATTATTTTATTCTGTTGAAATGATCACAATCATTTCGTCCTCCCATTTGTCCCATTTCCCACTCACAAGCTAACCCTCCTCTATCAAAAGACAGTTACCAACTAGGGAGGGTGGGGCAAATACATGCAGCAGCGCAGGGCAGCTTAACACACTTGGAGGAAAGCTCTATTTACCCCCCTTCCACATATATGAGCTCACAGATGCCTGCAATTGGCTCGTGTGACTGTAAGTAACAGGAAGAGTATGGCATCCCTCCCACACTGTGAGCACGACCAGTGTTGTTCCCATGACTCCTGGCCACAGATGGTTGTGGTATTGTCAAGATTTGCACTCACAGTCTCTAGACTCTAGACACATTTTAAGAGAAAATAATATGGTTTATATTTGAGATGGATTGTTGTCAGAGAATGGACATTTACTGTCTCCTATTGATTCATTAAAAATCAACTTTATACCATTGTGCATTATGTTTTTATTCTGTGGCATTATGTGTTGTTTTATTACGTGTTAAATCATCTTGCCATCCTGAAGCATGGAAATAATTCTGGATTCGACTGCATTTCTATCTATCAAGCTGTCTACTAAAGATTATATACACATGCAGGATGCTGTATATAAGTCCCTTTGGGAGGATCATTTTAATTGTCTTTTATCATCATGGTACGATCCAGCATGACTCTATACAGCCATTCAGAGCTAATCTAAAGTGGCATGCAGGGAATGGCAAATGATTCATGACAAGCAATTCTCAAAGCATCTTTGCTCTTATCCGGGTACCATGGGATCATAAGTCACTGCGTATGCCTCTAAAAGGAAACATTATAAACAATAAGCATTAAATAACAATTCATGTGCCAGGAGCATTGGCCATAAATGTTTAAGATGAACACATTCCTCTCGGCCCAACACTGCAGCACCTTGTTGCTCATTCAATGCACAACCTGGATCAATACAAGCAAATCCCACATTCCAACAAATGGTCCATTTAGTTCAGGGACTGATTATAATGAATCAGTTAATCAACTCTCCTGTACTGCAGTGCCTTATATGCATTTACTGCAATGCCATCTTTCATCTGCAATGCAACAACAAAAAATGTTAGGATTCATCTGTCAGAGTTTTAGATTAACTATTGACTATCCTATTTGTCTGCATTAAAAATTAATTAGCACATGTAATAATTTGTTTCTGTGGAGATAAAAATGTCTTCCCCGTAGTCATCAGGTCAGCATTGTTTTTAGTGTTGAAATGAACTAGAACCTTAGAGAACCGGACTATGTTACACAGAGAACAGTGGTTTATGAACCCTTTCAATTTGTATTTTATTTTTGTGCATAAATATGCCTTAAAATGTAATTCCCACACAAGTCTCAAGTAGATAAAGAAACAAATAAAATTAAATGATAAGATTTAGCAGAGTCTGATCAGAACACTTGTTTGTAGAAATGTACCATGGCCTAAACAAAGGAGATTTCTGAGGACATCAGTGGAAGTGTTGATGCTCATCATGAAATCTAGCATAAAAACCTCATCCCGTCTGTGAAATGTGATGGTGGTAGCATCATGGTATGGGCCTGTTTTGCTGCATCTGCACCAGGAATGCGTGCCATCAAAACTATACCAGCAAACTATACATCTGTCCATGAGCAGAATCTCAAGAGAACATGGTCACACAGCAAAACAACAACCTTAAGCACACAAGTCACTTTACCAAAGAAGGGTTAAAGAAGAACAAAGTTACAATTTTGGAACAGCCAAGTCAAAGTCTTGACCTTAATCCAATTGAAATAAATCCAATAAATAAATGAGTCGGTAAATCTTTTTGTCTCGTTTGTTTGGTCTGGTAGGATAGCACGGTGGCACCACAGGTCTTGTGCTACACAGCTTCAGAAATCTGAGACTGTGTGTTCGAACCTTGCTCTGGTTTCCTTCCACCCCCTGAATAACATACATGGTACATGATAAGCTAAATTGCCCCTAGGTGTGAGTCTGTGAGTAAATGTGTGTGTATATGGTACCTTGTGATGAACTGGCACCCTGCCCAGGGGGTGTCCCTGACTTGTATCCAGTGATTCTGGGTGGGCTCGGGCCTGACAATGACAGATTGACTGTTTGATTTGGTTCTCTTTATCTATTTTTAGTATTTGTGTGACAATCTGATGAGGTTTTGGGTCACATTTATGCGTGTAGAAAATAGCGTAGAAAATTCAAAAGGGTTTCCAAAATTTCAAGTGGGTTTTCAAGTAGGTTTTCCCAGAACTTTCTTTTCTTCATAACTTCAGTTGCTCACAGGTGTTTTAAACACTTTGGGTATGTCTATTGATTCACCCTGATGTTCATGGAGTATCAAACTGAGCAGGATGTGACTAGGCTTAAATTCAAAGGTTTTATAGACCCTGCCTGTGTGGTTTGTGAATAGTAGACTGTGCAAGCTATAATTCAGGAGTAGTGTGCACACTACGTTTTCTCTTTTTTTCCACCTTGACCTTAACACACTTGAACAAGCTGTGGGTATTGTCTACATTTCCAGCTTTTTTTGCTGGAATATCCTCTGGTTTTCAGTGACTATTTATTCCCCGCAGAATTATACAGCCTTATAATAACATAACACTATATTTTGAGAACCTCTTTCTGTGGTAACTATATTGTGACCTTGACTGGCTAATGCTTTGATTGCTTTCAAAACACATCACTTGTCGAAGACATCATATAAGCACAGATGTATTCTCTCACACACTTTCAGCATTTCCAGTCAGTTGAACCATGGCTAACACACTAAACCAGAAAACTGTTTTTTTCATGTCTCTATCCATTTAATGGATGCCAACCGTATAACACTCCTGTTTCCTCCTTTTAAATTGCATGAAAAACCAAGGTTGCCATCTGGTTTATTGTTTAGACTGATGCATTGATGCAAGCTGACAATGTCTTTACACAGCCATCAACTAAACAATAATCACTTATCACTTAAAGTTTTTTTCCACCTCATCTTTCAATTTCTGCATTGCCAGCATCGGCACAGTTCTGACATTTATTCACATTGAAAAACATTTTTTGCTGCAGTTTACCTAGAAATTTCTGGTTGCAGTTCAACTGGTCATAGAGGTTAGAATCTAATCTAATGAGAGTGATATAATATAAGCTTGTCAACTAAGCAATTCAGATTGAGCAATGCATTAGAACCCAAGGTCAAATTTTAATTATTATTATTTATATATATTATTATTTATATTATTTATTTATTTATATAATTTATAAATTATATATAATACTATATATATAATATATAAATCATAATATAATGTAATATAATATAATGTAATCTATGATATAAATCATAATAATACATTTATGATTAGTTTGTTTGTCCTTTTGTGTAATTTCTTATTTGATTGCACAAATGAATGTATGTCCAGTCTATGTAGTCTATCTATTTTTATTATTGATTTTCATTACACTGTGACTGTATTTTACATAAACCTTATTACCATCACTGCTGATGACAGATGACAAATATGGGCTCAATTACAAAGCAAATCAATATAACTGTCATAGATGAGTGTCACATATAGGCTGCATAAATCTACAGTCTGGGCCAGAATTAAGTCAGCCCCAACTTCATTTTCTTAAGACTTACTTAAGAATGCCCATATCGAGAGCTACTTACATTTACTGTATCTGATTTATATAACTAAGCAGTTGAAGGTTAGGGGCCTTAGTCAAGAACCCTCATGACCTTCTTATGACCTTCAAAATCAGTAACCAACAGTTACCAACTGAGCTACAATCTTCTTCATCAGGGCTGTCTCTTCAATAGACGCCAGTGGAGTCTGGCCCCTAGTCTTTGTTCGGTAAACATCAGCCCAGCAGGATTTGGCTACCCAATTGAGCAGTTGACAACAGCTATATGCATCCGCAACCTGTTTTCAATTATAAACTGTGGGGTACAGTTATGTTGGCCCCATGCTGAGATCAGCCAATAAAATAATATTTACATAGACCTACATCAGCTGGTTATACTCAACATATTTTTGTTAGCCAATACTAATAGCAAAGTAATATAATTAATTAAGTCGGCAATTTAATAATATTACATTGAAAATGAATTCTTTCAAGGATTTCATGCATACACAGTTTATTGTGCCCCACCAGGTTTTCGGTGCCTGAGAGGCCACTGTATACACATACATACGTACGTAAACTTTATATAGCATAGGCACCATTCACATTATATGTTTCTCATTTGGAAAAACAGATACTCAGTTCTGCAACTACAAAGTGGTAATTGGAACAGTCCTCACTTAACTTTCACATCATTTCATACATGATATAAAAATGAATGATTCTTTTATATTATTCAGAACTCTCCTAAGTGACTGAAAATGATCATTTCTTATTCTTCAGATCCAGCTTATCATCTTTTTCTGCGTTTTTCTTCTGGGAGCTACTAGACAGGTCATTAATAATAATAAGACATTCCACTTTAGAGCTAGATTCCTTTAAAAACATTAAACTTTCTCTCTTAGATGTTACATTACTGCCAATTTGCACTTTACAGACATTTTATATGCAGTTATTTGTGAATTCCCAGCATTCATCCTGTTTACTTTGTGTTCTCCTGAATTGTTTTGTGCAACTATGAGGGATTGCATTGTGTTATGTCATATACTATAAATGTACATATACATACACTGCATGGCCAAAAGTATGTGGACACCTGACCAATAACACTCGTGTGCTTCTTGAACATCTCGTTAATGCTTATTTTTAGTGCCTTGATCACAAGCACCTGCATCTTGTTTTATTTTAATTAGTACCAGTATTTAGTCTGTCTGTTTTCACTGCTGGTTTGTCACACATCGTTTTCCTCATGCCAAGTTCTTACTTTAGCACCTTCTGTCAGTATACAAAGGATTATTTACATTTGCACTATTTGTGTTACTGTAATGATGTGATGGGTCTGGTTACTCTCAAGATTTATTCCTTTTGTCATCTCAGGGAATTTATCCTTGCCACCGTCGCCTATAGCTTGCTCATCAGAAATAAAATTTATATAAATGTAAAATCTGGATGTTATATTTCTGCAAAAGTTTTAAGACAATGTCAACTGTGATCACATACAGCAGCATTAGAGTAACCTGTTACCTAGAGCAACTTTGTTGTTTCTTTCAATGACAAATGTAAATAATGATGCTGGAAACCCGACAGCCACGCTATTAAAGATGTAAATTCATCACTGAATGAAAGAGTCCACTGTTCAATTGGCAATCTAGGATGCTTGGTTGGAGATTCAGATCTTTGAAAATGGAAACAGGACCTTTACAATTTTGATATACAATTGCTACATAGCTACTGATGATACGTTTAGCTGGTTTAAAACATCATCTTGGATTATTGTAGCTCTCAGTCCTTTTTTCCTAATTTTTTTTTTTCAGTTCTTTCCACACCACTTTTGTTTGGTAGATAAAAGCATGCCCTGAAGCTTTTATTTATTTTTTTTTTATAATGGAAAAAAAACTTCTCATGTGACACACACACACACACACACACACACACAAACTGCAGTTGAACATGGGTATATTACATTTAATATCATTTTTACACTGTTAATAAAGTTCACCTTATAGCTGCAAATGCTGAAGTAATTTAATAAATGCCTACTCATTTAAATGTCTAGTCCTTTATTTATCTTAGTTTTGGACTACTTTCTTTCAAGTAATCACTGTGAAATAACTGAAAGTTATTCATGTCTGCATTTGAAGTTAATGAACAATTTGAATTCAAATGGACTCTGTAAGAACTATATAGCAATAATTTCACATTAGTGAGTGTACCTTTATGTAAATGTAGAAAAACTCAAGAGTTTCTGTAGGATTATAAAGCAAGAGGACGCGAGAGGGAGAGTGTATTGTAATGGGAGTGTGTTATACAAAACCTTGAGCGTTCATTTATAGAACAGTTCAGAAAAATAAAGTAAGAAATAAATTAATTGAGCAATGAACATGAACATGAACAATGAATGCGTTTAATATGCTGTATAATATACATATTTAATATGTTGTATAATATATGAAGCATTTCCTTCAGCCAAATTATAGCTCCTCAACAAGCAGCTTGTTGCAACAGTAACACAGTAACTCCACTCACTCACTGTACAGCCTACAGCTCATTCTCCAGCTTAGGTCATTATTAGGTCATTACTATTTTGTCATTATTTTTTTATTTTGCTCAGGGCAGTTATGTTACTTCTCAGCAACCATGTTCAGTGGAGTGATACAAACAAGTGTTTGTGAAGAAAATGTGCTGGTATGGTGAAATAACAGCATGGTTACAACACTTCTCAGCCATCAGCTGGGGTGGCTGGAACTAACTGTTGTATAAAAATGCTTATAGGTGTTCCCTAAATACAAGTTCAAATTACACAATGATTTATCAGTTCTGCAGTGGGCACCATCCCTGACTAGCACCCAACTGTCCTTTTGTTTTTTTTCTTACACAGAGATAAACTCCTTACAGTCAACCTTACAGAAGGTTTTGTTGCAAACTGACCTTTCATAGCCACAACTGAGACATTTGTTCTTATAATTAAGAATAATGTTTCTTTGTAACATAATGAATTCTGTTGTTTTCAGATACTGTTAGTGTAGTAAATAGCCTTGTTAGAATAGGGGGGAAAAACCCTATAACTCTGAGCCTGAAATCAGGAAAATATCCCTGCATCTCAAGAGGCAGTTACACACACACACACACCTATTTGGACAAAAATAGGTTTTAAAATCCCACTGTACTGGCACATTTTGAACGTTACACCCCCTTATGCGTCACTTTACCACTTTAGCAAAGCACCATACTAGGAAAAGGGTGTATACAAAAAACGGTGAATACAAAACCGTCGCTTGGGCACCAAAAAAATAAATAAATAAATCTGGTGTTCATTATCACATTTCACCATACTGGAAAAAAAACAGAGCTCATTACCATTCCATCATTCAAAACAGTTTATATAAAAAGCTTCCAGACAAACTCCATTATTATTTAAAAAATTTATTTCAACAGTTGCTTTATTCTGGTTTCTTGCACAATCCAAAATACGACAGAGGACAAACGATTTAACGCTAATGCGGTGAACATGGTCATCTTATTTGTATAATATTAACATGCCCTGCTTACTTCCATTTACTGTTTGTAACATTAGTACATTAGCTTGCATGGATTCTTTATGTGTATGTCAGCAGCACAGCTCAGCAGGCGAGACTCATCTCTCCAGAGCAGATGACAGTTTTGCAGTGTGGACAGATTCGAAGCACTGATGCTGGATCTTAAACTGCTGTTCTATTCTACCATAAAACTGTTATGAGTTTTGACGCAAAGACTCTAGTATTGCACAACATAAACAGTGTGGAATTAAATGTAAACATCGAGGTATTAGGTAAATAGAAAAAAATACATTCAGAAACGTTTTGTTTGACAAAAATCTTTTTCCACTCATACACAGCATAGTCAAAAATTTTATATGCATAAAGGCAAGAGTTCAACATAGCAAGGAATCAAACAAAAACAGCAATGGAATAAATAAATAAATAAATAAATAAATAAACAAGGTGGACAGGAAATCACATACACTTGTATGGCTCTTGTGTTCTACTGGACATCATTTGCAGTAAAGGTTTGTTGGAACACACGGCACAACAGGACACTGAGAAGAATTTCATCATTGTCCACTCACTTCGCGTTCTGCAAGTAAAGAAACACATGATTATAAAAATTTCTTATGCAGGACACCGGGCAGCATGGAAGGCGAGATGCTTTCCTGCGTGTCCGATTGCTTGTCACACCACAAATGTAGTGATGATGTTTTTGTTTATAGGATCTTTATCGCTACTTCTCATAGACATGGTCTTGTTAGTCAATGTGAGGCTAATTATGAGCCTGGTGATTAAATGTCCTTTGTGTTTGAGGCATGAGTAGCTGTGTTGTTGCGTATTGATCGTTCTACTAAGCTGTATGTTCTGTGTGAGGCGTAAATACTGTAATTAACTAATTTAGGACTATTGAACCAAGCAAGTGTGGAAATACGCACATACACACACACACACACACACACACACACACACACACACACACACACACACACAGAGCTTCACAAATGTCTAATTATATGTTCTTGTGTATATAACTGAGATATGCCTGGTTCAATTGGTTCAAATTAGTTTGAATTAGACAAGATACAAACATTCATGCACAGAACTGCGCTAACTTCCCCAGCTCACCTCTTTTTTTCCTCCTGGTGTGGGAAGCTGTGGAGGGACGAGAAGAAGAGCTGGAAGGTGCAGGAGGAGAACGCTGACTGGACATGTGATTCCTGGACTGCATATTTACACTGTAATGGACAAGCTCCTCATCTGTACATAAACACAGCATACAGGATTTACACTCAAACAGACACTAAAGCATTTACACTCACACAGGATGCACCGAAGGAAAGGAAATCAAATTAAGGGGCAGACCTTATAAGAGCACATCCCTTTGCTTGTAATTGACTTTAAACATAAATAAACCTGTTTAAATTCATCTGCCATCCTATAGCCATTCATTGTTGGCTGACAGTAGGTACAGGATGGGTGACTGACCCTATTTGTGAGTGTCTAGTAGGTTTTCAGACCTTCTGTGCTCCACTGGCTCTGTGTTCTCTGATCTGTCCTCTGTTCTCGGCTAGGGGGCTGTGTCCTGGCCTTCGACATGGCTGCCAGGTCCACCTGAGAGCCTTCTGTTGGAGGGGGTTCAGGTGGAGGGGGTAGATCTGCACAAATAAACAGAGTGATGAGTACAGTGCATATAGCAAACAACACTTAATACTAGGGAAAAGAAGAACATTTTGTCTCCTGACCTCCTTTTAAGGTTCTCCAAGGTCCATCTCTGGATAATGACTTTCTGGACTGTGGCTGCTCAGTGGGGGGTGGAATTGATTTCTCACGCACAAATAAAGCAATCTCACCTATTGAAGGATAAAATTAGAAATGATATAATTACAGAACATCCGATACTATATTAGCCCATGATAGATCCCAGTGGTAGGTATAGAGTTTTGAAAAAGATCATTAGGTTGAGTGTTTACCTTTTAAGTGCAGAGACCTCTCCACTTGGCAGATGTCTCTCCAGTGGCTTGGCAGACGGGGCAGGCTGCTATTGTGTGATTCCAGATTGGGGAGTAGGCTTGGATTGGGAGAAGCTGATTTGGAATTTGGTGCACATGATCCCTTACTGCTGGATAAGCACA
>JAOVVF010000048.1:10171450-10190027 GCA_028565595.1 Duopalatinus emarginatus
TTGATACTTAAGTACATTTGAAGGTAAATACTTTTGTACTTTTACTCGAGTGAAAATCTAAACAGAGGACTTTTACTCTTACTGGACTTTTACTGGAGTCATATTTTACCTTGGGTATCTGTACTTTTACTAAACTACATGATTTGGGTACTTTGTCCACCACTGCATGTATTACTGTGGTAGTTTAATCACATACTAGATTAATCAGTTAAAAAGAAATCCTGAAATGAGAAAAGGAAAACATTTTTTTCTCTCGGTGGTGTCTGACAAAATATAGTTTAGCTAACTGATTTTAAACAGACAGATCACCTTGGACGGCTGATTAACCAATGACACATTTTGTAACTTAAACTTCACTCATACTTTACCTTTATAGTAAAGTGTAAATAGTAATGGATATTGTGTAAGAAAGGTCAGGATACATCACTGTCTCTGAGCACTATACCAGCTTGCTTTGAGTGACAATTTTACAGAAAAAGCCAATTGATATATCTACGTTGAAAGCATGAGCTGTGACATTCAGAAAGTAAACTAAAGAAGCATCCAGTAAAGCAGAAACGAAATAATTGTCATTGGCTTTGCTAAAGCTGGAGAAGAATGGATGAAATCAATAACAGACAATCAGCACTGTCAGCACTGATTCATAATTGATTTTCTGCCATTGAGTTAGTTAGTTGATTCCAACCAAAAACAGTTGTTTAAAGATTCCGGTCTGCTGGCTACCTGGGATTTCATGTTCAATGCTTATTATTTGCCTTGGTGGCTATTCAGATACAGTTGTTAAAAACAGATGTTAAAAAGTCTTTTTTTTTGGAAACCTTCAGGGTATCTGAGTAGCACCGGAGTGTGTTGAAGAATTGTAATAAAAACGTCAATGTATCATGTATCATTTGTCAATGTATCATAAAACTGTAAAAAAAAAAAAATCCTCCATCCCTCCATCAATCCCTTGTCTCCCACTTCTCTAGGGTCTGATTTGGGGGGCAGCACCTGGAGCAAATAGGCCAAGATCCCCCTCTCCCCAGACTCCTCCATGAGGATCCAGAGGCATTCCCAGGACAGCCAATAGATATAATTTCTCCAGCATGTCCTGAGTCTTCCTTGGGGTCTCCTCCTGGTTGGACATGCCTGAAACACCTCACCAGGGAGATGTCCTGGAGGCATCCTAACTAGATGCCCGAACCACCTCAACTGGCACTGCGTAGCACTGCCTTTACTCTGACTCTCTCCAAGAAGACCACACCTCTCTAAGGAAGAGTCCCCATTTCTAAGGATAAGTCCAGACAGTTTTATTTAGTCATGTGTATTGTCCTTATATTCAATTCAATTCAATTCAATGTTATTTGTATAGCGCTTTTAACAAAAACATTGCCCCGAAAAACTTTACAGAAATAATGAAAAGAGTTATACATTTATAGAATTTGTAGAAATGTTATCCCTGATGAGCAAGCTGGTGGCAACAGTGGCAAGGAAAAACTCCCTGAGATGACAAAAGGAAGAAACCTTGAGAGGAACCAGACTCATAAGGGAACCCATCCTCATTTGGGTGACACAGACAGTGCAATTATAAATAAAAGTGCAGGTAGCCAGAGAATTAAAGTCTGTAATCTAACTATATGGTAGTATGTGTGTGTCTGCTCTATGTTGGACTGGTGCTTCCCTGCCTTCTGTCCAACGAGTGCTGGGACAGACTTCAGCACCCCCTGTGGCACAGTAGTACGATAAGTGGCCTAGATAATCAGTAAGGCTGCGATGTGTAATCATAATCAACAGCTAGACAGGCAGCTGTCAGGGGAAATCACTCACTGATGAGAATGAAAAGTGGCTCGCTGGGTTCTCCAGGTCCTGCACTGGTCACTGCAACCACCTGCACGCTGTATAGCAGCTCAGGCACCAAGTCGTCCAACAGCACATGGAGAACGTCCCCGGTCACACTTTGGTTTAACTGCATCTGAAGTCCAGACACATTGGCTATACACCACACCTGCACAGGACAGCAGAGTGGCACTAAGTACCATGCTCAATGTTCTTCAAATGATATAAATGGTACAAACATAGTGCTATGGTGAAAAGAGTGTAGTTGAAGATACAATGCTAGGGCTCTCACTCTGTACTCCAAAATGGGCTCATCCTGGCTATCAGTAACAGGAGGCTCCCAGGACACTTGCACTGTGGAGCTGTTATCCAATTGGACCACACTTACAGCCTGAGGGGGAGCACTTAGCACTGAGAAAGGGAAGGTAAAAAAAGGAAGCTCAGAATTTAGTCTATGATTAAATTCAAGTCATTAGTGATCTCTTTCGCTTTGTATCATAGCAAAGGTCCCACTGACCCACTTTATATAGCCACACTGTCGAATTCACAATATACTGTATATTCACGTCAATTATTTACAACGTTTATGAAATAAAATCCTGTCTGTGTGGAGGGCTGGGGGATGAGAGTGCAAAGATTAAAATATTAAAGATTAGTGCAGGGACCTAAATCCCTCCGGGGTTACATATTTGCAAATCCCAATCATTTTTGACACTTTAATAATGTCACCTTGCACTATAACCCACAAATTTTCCTGTTCATTCAAGGCATTGAGCCAAGCTCATAAAGTTCATGCTCATCCTTTATTATTTAGTTTCGCACTCATTTTGCCCAAAACAATTCACTAAGAAACCCCTTACTGGGGTGATAGACAGACTTCCCACTACATTTCCATGACTTATTTTGATACCCCTAGCCCAGAATACCCTACAGTGCCAAGCCTGCAACCTGAAATGAAGGTCAGATAACTGGAGTTGGCACATGACAGGTACTGGTATATTATGGTTGCTGAGAACAGTGTTTCTAACTGGAGGGCATCTGGTACATTCTGAACAAAACCAGAAAAGGAATTAGTTAATATAAAAAAACCGTACCTTCCTCTGGGGTGAGAAACACTACTAGCTCACTGTCAGAGCCCTGGAACTCTTTGAAGTAGGGTCTCATTTTGAGTTCGTACTTTCTGCCTCTGCGCAGCTGTGATAACACTGCTGTGTGTTTGGACCCTGCCTTTATGTCCTGAACCAGCCAGGCACTGCCCAGCGGCCTGTACAGCAGCCTGTAACCCTGAATGTAGTATGGTTCACGCTCAACCTGAAATAACACAGTGCGCTAGTCGTTAACGTGTACAAGGTTTGCTATGCTGAAAATGAATGTGTTATTCAGATGATAAAGCTGTGTTCTTACAGTCCATGTGATCCGTACGCTGGTGGGTGTCAGGATCTCTGGAGGATGCAGATTCACCATGACCTCTGCTAAATCCGCCTGCACACGCCTGTGATCGATTGGTAAGCTGCTGGGACTGCCATCTAAAATACAAAAACATGTACGCACGATTGCATAATTTTTCTTGGTAAGAATGGAAAATGTGATTTTTTTAGGAAGCAGTAGTAGATATAAGACCTCATGTAATCAGGTCTACAAGCAGAATTATTTTCTGCTGCTTCGACGGGAGCCGAACGAGCCAAGAAATGAGCCGAAACATATCATCCTTGTCTTGGCAGAACAGCGTTTGACTATTCTTTCCTCCAGGATGAGTTTGACAGGTATTTTCTCTCAATGTCCTACAACTACGATAACCTGTGTACCCGAGTCAATCTTTTTATTTTATTTATTTATTTATTTTTAGCTAACCATAAATGTTTTATACATTCTTTTATACCAGAAGGCAGATTTGCTATAGGTGTACTATAGGTGTACTTGACAAAACCAGACCAGTGTTCAATAACTCAAAATCACCACTTATACTATAGTAGTACATGTGGCGCATTTGTCAATGACACTATATTTAAGCCATTCTGTTTTTCCTAGCATTACAGTCATAATATTGGCTTGCACAACATTTATATAATTCCATGGACAAAAATAAACCAACCCACATCAGGTGAAAGTAGTCCTATTGCCTACTGTATAAGCATTGGACATGGAAAAGCTGACTATTATTACAGTGTAATATCGTTGATCCTTGGGCCGGTCTAAAAATGGACCAAATGCATCTAAAGGAAGGTAGATGTGGAATAACTTAGACAGAATAAGAGAGTCATAAATGAACTAATAAAGAAATGCAGTATTATAGGACTATAGGGAAAAAAAGGAGAGTACAACTGGTCGATTGGTACACACACACACCAATCAGCCATAACCTAAAAATCACAAATAACCACTGACAGGTAGTGTTAATGTTATGGCTGTTTGCTCTCTTTCTCTTTCTCTCTCTCTCTCTCTCTTTCTCTTTCTCTCTCCATTAAAGGTGTGTTAGTAAGGTATTGGTCGACAATACAATACGACAAAAAAAAAAAAAAAATCTTAAAGCTGAAGCCCAAAAACAGTCCTTTATCCGCTGTGTGTAAGCATATTACTGCAGGAGGTGAATCTGAGATATATTATGTAGCCTGTTATTTCCTATTATATGAGATTGTATCTTTACTTTTATTATCTTACTGAATATAATGCAAATAATGCATGAGACCCAAACACAGTGCAGTGCTGATGCAGATGGTCTGGTTAGGTCATTTACATTCTGGTTGCAATGCATGCCAGTTGTATTTATACAACGGTTTTGATTGCGAGCTGATCTCGTTAATGCAAGATGTAAACCTGTATACATGTGTACATGTCATCATTTATTGTATTCACACTCACCTTGTGTTCTGACAGGCTCTGAGATGGGGCTTGGGTCACTCAGGCCGTACGAGTTGACTGCACGCACTATGAAAAGGTACACAGTGTTGGGGAAGAGGCTGGATACTGTGTGTTTCTCCTGCTTCACCTGATCAGCAACAGTCTGCCACGTGCTTCCCACTGACTGACTGCAAAAAAAATTGTATGGATATGTGCATTTATTCCCTGACGACAAAAAACACACTTTTATAAGTTTCATAACTCATGCACAAAAACAAGTGATGATATAAGAGGATTGATGTAACAGGAGTTTGAATTAATTCACTATGTAATTGAGGACTATAGACAGAATGACACGGTTCACAATTCTCTTGGCATGCTTTACATTACACAACTATAAAATCCTGGATTCAGTCTATTTTTGAAAGTCTAATAATTACAAAAGTATATAAACTATATTCAATATAGTTCTGAAACACAATAATATGTGGAAATCCTGCCAAATCAGTGGAACTGAATGCTCATGGGTCATTACATAGCACACTCGTTATCCCTGATCCAGTGCAGAGAAAAACATGTTGTTTAATGGGCTGAAAATTAGTTTCTTTGCAAAATGCCATCTTGGTCACATCTGTTTTTAACAAATCCTTACATATCATGGGAGACTTAAAACCCTGTGACCGAGAGATTTATCAAGATAATCTGTTCCAACAGGAAAAAACAATTTCACACGTTTATAGTTTTATATAAAAAGGCAAATATAGACTTCTAGAGAGATCCTGCAGAGATGTACAAAGATCTTTTTTTCCCACAATTTAGTCATTTGCCAAGCCCCACCCACTAGCTAACTTTCCCTTATTAAATGACGGACACAAACGCTACACAGGGTAGAATTGCACCCTCAAGGAAACTACTATCTGTGCTCTTCAGCTTCATGAGCTCACATTTGCCTTTGATTGGCATCTGTGTGCTTATGTATGTGGAACAGGGTAGACAGCACATTCCTAGGTGTGTTACACTGCCCTCTGATGTCTGTTTGCACAGATAATTCTAACCAAGTGCCGCCAGTCACATTCATTTTGAACCCATGGACAGCCACTGCGCTATCCACTGTGGGTGGTGATGCCTTCTTTAACATATTCCCAGTACACACATGACACTGTGGATCTGGGAATCTTAAATGCCTGCACAACTTTGAAAACGGAATAACTCATCCATATGGCACCCACTATCATGTCTCAATCGAACTCTGATAACTCTGATAGTTGCCTTGTCATGAGCACGCTGGCCAGTGTTCAGCCTCATTCCCAAGCCCAAGCTGTCCCCTGAGGTAACACCACTTCATAATCTATTTACATATTGCTATACCATGACCTTTGACATGTCATTGTATATTATTTACAGCAAAAATTAAATTTGCAACGTTTTGTTTTTTTTCTGGTCAGTATTGGTGTTCTGTTTAGGTCCTGTTACTGGATGCTATGGATCTATCTGCCCTGTATATTGTATGATAATGGTTGGAGAAATGGAAGTAAAGGGCAAAAAAGAGGTTTTTGCCTGACTTTTTCCTACATGTTCCTATTCTTGTTCTTGTTATTTGAGAAACGTAACCTATTTTTCTGGAAGCGAGATTATATACTGTATACGTCCACAAAACCGGTTATAGTATAAATAGTATTGAAAGAATAAGGTCTTGTAACTATGCACTTCAGATGTGAAAAATCTCTCTAATCCCTGCGTCTGCACTAAGACAGCACTAGGAAAGGCAGTAACACATACACAGAATTTGACAAGTCTCAGTGGTGGGAAGTCGGCATATTTTTAATGACCCCCTTTTTGAACCACTTCACCTACGCCAGGGCAGTTCACTCATTTATGACCTTGAAATACATAAAAAGACCTGGCTTGCAGCCAATCAAAATAACAACACGTCAGCCTCGACCTGTAAATTATGCTGAATGTTAATACTGGTGCGCATAATGTTAAACCTTCAGAACCCAATCTATGCTCGATGCTCACTGAAAGAAAATGCGCACACACATTCTACAAGTGTCAGCGGTGCACACCAAATCAGCCATAACATTAAAACCGCTAGAACACTGACAGATGACATGAATAGTATTGATTATCTTATTACAATGGCACGTCTCGAGGGGTAGGATATATTAGTGATCACTCAGGTTTCGAAGGTGATGGAAGCACGAAAAATAGGCAAGTGTTAAAGTGACTTTGAGTGACTTTGACACTCGTGGTAGGTTCACTGGTGTAAGTGAGGGTGAAGCCTAGTCTGTCTGATACAATCCCACAGAAGGATTTGCTGCTAACCCATTAGTGCATGATATCACAGCACACCTTAAAAGATCTTGTCGAGTGCACGCCTTGAAGGGTCAAAGCTGTTTTGGCGGCTGTTTAGGCAAGTGGTTTTGATGTTATGACTGATTGTGTCAAGTGCAAAAGAGGTGAGAAGGCCATGCTGTAAATCACAGCACATCCTTAATAAGGTGTCCAAGCAAATCTAAGTAATGACCTAATCTCTGCTCCCAACCTTGCTGACACCACACCATGAATCTACCCCAGACCATATCTGTGGATTTCACAGTAATATAACCAGAACATTCAACTTCAACTACCAATCTTATCTTCTGTTACTAGTAATCTATTACTTGCTATAACAATGGTGGTGAAGTCAAATCCAATTAACTTCCTATTGTTATTCTCAGGTCAAAATGACTTGGGTATTAGCTTTGCATTATCTATTTTTTAGAATGACTCATCATCAAAATCAAACATATATGAATATCCTTTTTTAAAATATCACTTAGACCTGAACTAAACAATAGAGTATGAGGTATAAAGGGATTCTGCGACAGAAAAGCTGAGGTTCTCCAGTTCAGCCGAAGCCTCCATCAGCATGACAGCCTCTGAATAGAGTTTCTCCAACAGCCATCACCCTAATGAGACCTTTCGACAATACGCACCATTGTAAAAGAGCAACTGAACAAGCTAACACAATGACGTGTGATGGATTGGGTTTGCCTTACTGCATTGTGTTTGTACCTGAAAGCAGATCCACATGTAATAATGAGCTTCACTATCAGTGCCACTGGTAAAATGTAATTATAACGAATGGAGTGACAATATCATGACGCACTTGTATATATAGGTATATATGTAATATAGATACAACAGCCTTCTTATCAGTGAGGTGCTTGGGAATTTTCCATGCAGCTGAGTCAGGTGTGCTAAACCGAGGAAAAAACACAACACTGTGTACTGCCATGACCCACTAGAGACTGTTTAAGAAGCTTAATTTTACAGAACCGTTAACCACTGCATTCTTATGGGCATACACAAATCTAAGCTTGGTGTAAACACACTGTGATGTACAAAAAAAGTATAATAAGTAATAGTAAGTTAAGTATGAACCACTAACAGACATGCTGTTATATAAATTATGGGCAATGATGGGGTAGTGTGACATGGATCAACTGGAATATGGTAAATTTCCCTTATCTAGAATGACTTACATATATCTTGTAACTAAGAGGGTTAAGTGTTGAGGTCCTTGTTCATAGGCCCAACAGTGGCAGCTTGGTGCAAGGATTTGAACTCCTGACCAGTAGTGAAACAGCTTAACCGCCAAGCTACCAACTGCAGAGCTTGAGACCGTTACTAACCCCAAGTGAAGTGATATGATTGACCTACTGTGCTTGTACACAGAGGAATATGACCTCTGCATTTAACCCAGTGAAACACGCACACACTCGCGAACACACACACAGCCCCTATGCATGGTGCCTGGGGAGCAGTTGGGGGTTAGGTGCCTTGCCAGTACTATGCAACAAAATGGCAACCCATCCTGTCACAAGACCAAGTCCCTAACCTTGAACCACAGCTGCCCCCAGAGAATGTCCTGAAGAGTTTTACACTTCTTCTACCACACTGATTAGCTGATGGTTTGTAATTTATTCATTTATTCAAGTGAAAGTATAAACTGCTCTTTTTAATATTGTGCAGTGAAACACACACATACACACTAGTGAACACCAGGGAGCAGTGAGCACACATGCCCAGAGTGGTGGGCAGCCCCTTGTGAGAATTTGGGTTAGATGACTTGCTCAAGGGCACTTTAGTCAGGTCTTGTGTGGGGCAAAACTGGGACCTTCTGGTTCCTTAGCCACAAGCCTACGGCTGCTCCATGGTTGCAACCACAAGCCTACAGCTGCCCTAAAGGTTTATAGTTTCATTTAATATTGTGTAGTTTGTGTTAGCACTTATGTCATAACAGATATAAACAGTAAATCCATTACCAGGCTCTCTTTTTCTTTCTCTCTTGAAGTTAGAAACAATGAAACCCAGGTAGCACAAAGACTCTTCCATGGACTAAAAAAACACTGACAACTGAGACATCTTCCATTAACATGTTAAATAAAGATTTAGAATTTTAACATCAACCGAACAGTGAAAAATTCCACAGCATTAAAATGTTTGCAATTCAGTCACAACATCACAAAACTCATTACTCTCACAGGCACTGGAGGTGCGAATTGGTCTGAACGTACCAGTGTAGATCTTAGCAGGCTTACCTAAAAGCCTCAATAACGTAAGACGTGACAGCAGCGCCTCCTTCGTGCTGGTTGGGCTGCCACGTCAGCGTGACGCTGCTCTGGCTAACGTCCGTCACGACGGGTTTCAGTGGCGGACCAGGCAGATGCAGGGTCTGAGACAGCCGGACCAGGGACGACGTCTCTGTATCTGTAACACAGGCATATTTGTTTTATTATCCTTGTGAGAACTTTTCCAATAGCATAATTAATAAGGCACCAAACTGAAAGCTTATTGCTCTTTAAGTTTTTTAATAAATCTGTTCATTCAAGTAACTCAATCTTATGCTGAAGTGCCAGAAAATCGGCACAGAGAAGCCTATGCAAAATATATAGCAACACCGTCTATGGTTGCATCCACCAGTATGTATATGAAGCGACAGACATCTATGTAATCTTTATAATGGTATACAGTTTGTTTAGCTGCCATATTATGGTTAAAGGTACACTCATCTGAGTTGCCATTTCCACCCAAGTCACCACATATCAGAATTATGGACTGTTCTGCAAGAAGTACGGTGCTCTTTGCCTACGGAATATTTCTGCAAGCTTGTGGAGTCCATGTCTAAATGTCATGTTTCTGCAGTCCTGCCCTCCCGTGGGGGTCCTATCAAATATTAGACTCATTTACCAGTTTTTATGGCACTTCAGTGCATGATTTTATGCCTCAAAAATCCAGAAAATTCAAACCCAGCCAAGCGCATAATTTTAAATAATTACCATGTGCATGTTTAAATTATCTATTTTTTTTAAACTTGTTTTATCCCTTCACTTGATCTGACTATTTTCTCAGTATAACGTCACATTTATTATTATTTTTTTATATTAAGTCCACTGGCAGGTGTTTTTTTCAGCATGTCCCCTTAAAGCATAGATAACATTTTAAAATGCATGTACTGGGATGTATAAAAAAGTTATCACTGTCAAGAATCCTTTGGTGTCTCACCTCTCACGATGATGCTGCCACTCCACCTTGTCTCTCCCGTGGAACTGGAGGCTACACACGTGTACATCCCTGAGTCGGTCTCCTAGCAACAGTCAAGGCCAAATAATCTCACTTTATGGATGAAAGCAGGCAGAGATAATTGCAAGCAGCGCTCCATATCCAAATGGAGCAGATCAAATGGGACATTTGGGCAGATACAGCCCGTTTGCTGAGAATTAGAGGTCACCCAAGGAACTGACAAACATTTCAGCAGGAGTACATGACTTTGTCTAACAGCTTGAAATCAGGCCATACAGGCCACTTAAAATGAGCTACAAGCGGCTTTCAAAATAGCATAAGCACTTCAGTAAACTAGGCATCCATGGGAGAGGAGCTGATGACAAAGAGGTGAGGCAGATTTAAGCAACACCTCATCACCTCATTATTCATGCCGTTATCCAATCATGTAACAGTAATGCACTGCATATACTGCAATACAAATAACATAAATCTTCTGGTAATGTTCTTATAAAACATCAAAATGAAAACAAATCTGACCTGCGTATTATAAAGTGTAGTTTTGTGGACTACCATGGCTGTCCTGTCTGCTTGAACCATTTTCTTCCATCCAGCTCTCTGATCAGCATGACGCTTAAATTTTGTTTTTTGTTTATCACACCAATCTGTGTCAACTCTATAGAGTGTTTCCTGAAGTCTTTGGTGATCATTCATGCAGTTATTTAATAATGTATGTCACAACTGCACTAGAAAGGCACGTAAGCCTGGCACGGTGGCAGTCACGGGGCAGCTGATTAACTTCACCTTAACCCTTCTATCCTCACTCTTCTGAATTTTTTAATGACTATAAACCTGAATATAACCTGTCCAAGTCTGTTCTGTTCTGTCCGTTTGACCCTGGTTTGGAGGTTGTTTATACTATGGTTGAGTATGTCCAGTTTTTGTTTCAGTTTGTTCTGGGATTTTTTGGTTTGTGCTTACATTTGTTTTCTTCTGCCTTTTGTTATTCTTATTAAACTTCACCTCCCTGCATTTGTGTCCTAAACCCTGTTTGTGTGAGTTTATTCACTCACCAAGGTCATGTCTCATGACAATGTAATACCAATACAATCAGGCAAATAATGTGAATCTTCAGATAATGTTTATGTTAAACATTAGAATAAGGAAATTGCAACTTTTCTTTTGACCGCAGTTGCAAAGTGTTGTTATTTGTGTTACCATAGGTGTACTATTAACAAACTTGGCACAGTGACTGAAATCACATTTCACATTGTTTCATGTGAACATGTACATTAACTAATGCTCCTGATGGGTATCTGCATTATACTGCTATAGCCACATGATTGACTGATATCATTTCTATGAATGAGCACTATGAATACAAGAAAAACTGGTCAGTGTATCTCACATATATAATGTTTTTTGTTATCAGCTATTCAACATTGAGAAAGCCGATGTATTATTGGATTTTATATTAGAAATATGAATAGCAGGTGTCGGTGGCTACATCAAATTTGCAGAGGCAAATGTCAGGTAAAGACCCTTGGGAGGGTGTTTTTTCAGTGCTGCCCACTGCTTTAGTACTTGAGCCAGCTTTACAGAGTCATGTGAATTAAACATCAGTCCACATTTAGAAATATCTCTTTATGCTATCTAAGGCTTTGATAGGCTAATGCATCTCCTTTGTTCAACACTATCATGGCATGACAGATTTGCTTCACTCCACTGATATATTGGGCAGGGAGAAGACTCTTTACACTGTTCACCACTATGACTAAACCTTATTGCAGAGACACTGCTTAAAGTATTTCTTCACCTGACAGATTCTAATTAGAATTCCCAGGACTATAAATCAAATACGGTCTGAATTACTTACTACAGCCAATATACTCTGTTCAGAACTGCAAACAGCAGCCGAGAGAGAGAGAGAGAAACTAGCGGTACTCTGTCAAAGCCATTATTTACATTTCTAAATGAGCTCATTAATTACCGATACAATAGTGTGTACTTAATAGGATTTTGACGAAGCAACTGTACTGATTTGAGCCATGGACAAAAAGAATCAAACAAAAAATAAATAAAAAAATGATCTGACATTTAAAGACGTATTTTAAATGAAAGTACTTATGGATGCTTGGAAACTTTGTAGCTTTAGCAGTAATTAAATACAGTGTTAAAAATAATTTTTGAAATAATTTGGTGTGTGAATAAACTTTTTTACATGATTTAATTAAATGTCATTGAGCCTCCACTTTCCAGTCAAGAGACCACAGTGTTGGACTCCTGGTGGCCATCCAATAGGGTCACCGTTTTTCCAGATCATACCCATTCAAAGTCACCTGAGTATTAGCAATGTTTTTCCCACCTGTTTTGTGTGCTAATTATGTTTCATTGTTTTCTCCTGTGTTCAGTTAGACCCTGCTTTAGTTTGGATATTTAAGCCCCTTATTGTCAATTGTTCATGGTGAAAGTATTAGGAAGCCATGCAACGCTATACCAAGCCTTATTGGCTGATTTTGGCTATATTGTACCCTAGTCTGTTTTTGACATTGATTCCTGCCTTGCCCTCTGTTGTTTGCCAATTTCCTGAATTTAAAATGCCTGTTGACCATGTTACTGAACTCATGTCTTAAACTTGCATGAGTGTACCTTCATTAGGAGCAGCCGTGGACTGGTTAGGCTTAAGCACGGCATCTAACTCCCCCAACTGATCCCCGGGTGCCCAGGGTTTGGGGCTGCCCCCCCACTCCAGACAAGTGTGTTCACTGCCCCCTAGTTTTCACTAATGTGTGTGTTTCACTTGTTAAACGCAAAGGTCACATTCCTCTGTGTGCAAGAACAAAAATAAGAATCTATGGCTGCTAAAAGTAATTTGCCAGGTTACATTAGAAAAGACTCAAAACGTACTTAGTCCTACCGTAATTTACACCTGAAAATACACTAAACCATGAATTTGGTGGCACTACATTTGTAAAACAGACTCCATATTTTTACGCTAAAATTATTTAAGGTGTGAGAGTTTGTTTGTTTTATTTGTTTGTTTGTTTGTTGGTTATGATTAAAATGTAAGTAAGGACATTTCTGTCATGGACAGCCTGCAATCACAGCCAGTCCCACTGTTTCCCAGTGCACCTGGTGGCCTACAAACATGGCCACTGATTTCACTTTCCAGAACTACATTCACAGTCACCAGAGTTCTATTTCATGCACACCTGTTTCCACTCAGAGCAAAATTACAGCCCGAGCACATGTGTGCACTCGCTTGGATTCATTTACTTTGTAATGTATTGTTTTTTGTGATACACTGAAATGTATCACTGTTCATAAACGGTCTGACCTTCTAGCCTGCTATTGACTACGAGGTTGGATTACGTTTTGAATTTGTTAACCCTGGTTAAACTTTAACTATGTTTTTCTACTGTTTGCATCATATTCTGCCTCTTGTGTGGTTAGTAACATTTTCAGGTAATCATCCTTTCATTTTTAAGGGTTCATTCTGGGGATGGCATACATTTAAATCATTCTTATTTTATTTTCAGGTGATATTTCAGGTGTTATTGCTTGTGTTTATTAACCTTAAGAGGTCAATTCAGGACATCTTTGGTAGTTCAGTATTTAAACTGTCAGACGACTATGAACAGCCGAGGTAGTTTGAAAAGAACAGAAATGCTTCTTATAAGGAGAGTTAGAATCCTAATGATACCACAACAAAAAAAATGCTTTACATTTGGCCTTAATACCTGTGTATAAAAAGTAAGCTTTACTCTTTAATTAGTTAAAATTTAGGGCTGATATAAATCAGCTAAACAAAACCACCCTGGAGCCTAAGGCTTTGAACTCCAGTTTCCAGAAGGAGTCGAGTTTTAAGGATTTAAAAAATTTAAATCACCCTTAATTAATCAAAATTAAAGAGTGATGTAAGGATTTCTATGCAGTAAAATTAAAGGACAAATCTAAAAAAATAATGGGAGAGTTCAGTAGTTGTACACCTTAACTGAGCAAGAGTCGTGCACATTTCTACCTAAAAACTACTTAAAATAATTTTAAGGAATGAGATTAAGGGGTTTGGTTACCATACCAGACCAGGTGCTCAAATAATCATCTTGGTACTTTTATTGGGCGGAATGCAATTGCCAATGTGTATTTGACTTTCAATAAAATTTGATTCAGTAATCCTGCAGTACTTGTACTCAGCCCACCCATGTATAAATCAGAGCACCACTATTTCTTCTTATACGCCGGCCATGTAGCGCAAGATTTGTTCTAAACAAACAGATCATATTTTATATGGAATAATAAACTATCAATTAGAAAACAAGCAGTGACTAAATGCAAGAAATGAATGAATGGAATCAGTGAGTCATGGTCGCTAGCACTGTCTCGCTCGAAATTCATCAGTGACGCATTACACATAGTGGGCTTTTATCAAGACTGATTACTAGTCCCAAATGTGGGTTATGAGTTGCTATCAGAAGAAGTACTTTTTTCTTTTGAGTAATGCTGGGGATACAAATAATAAAAACAAAACAGCCTTCTACAATCTTGTCACTGAAAGCATTTCTAAAGCAAAATAATGCCTCCATTTTCCATTTAAAACTCTAGAGTAATAACAGGGTGATGGATGCTCTGGATGCCTTTTAAAATTGTGTTGTTATGGTTGTTACAGTGTGCTGCGCTCTGGGAGATTGTTAGAAGAAATAGGAATTAAACCAGCTTTAACTTATGTATTGCAGAGCATGCGCCTACAGTGTGATCAGACATCATTAGTGTGTAGTGAGTCATGAGGAATCAGTTCCATTGATAAAAAATAAACTATTAAACCTAGTTCAAATATTGTTCTACATGGAAGCAGGTATTGTAGAATATAACCTGAATTTTGTATTTCATAGAACTGCACAGAAAGAAAAAATAGACTGCATCTCACAAATGATGAAGCCTGCACATTTACAACAGATTTTCTGCATGTGTTCTCTTTGATGTCTTTTAATATCTTTATTAGCCTGATGTTTCATGTTTTGTTTTATTCGTTTAATTTACAAAAGAATATTTTGAATATTGGTGTAAATTGTTATGTTGGAGAAGGGTGAGCCAGGACCCAAGTGCAGAAAGACATTATTTCCCTACTGGTGGTATAAACACAGATGCAAGAAAATATTTGTGTTTAATACAATAGCCAACAATCATGCACTCATGCATTAATTGCTACGAATACCAAAAGGTGCAACAAGGAGGCCAGCTGTGAGAGTACATAAACACCAGCAGCAGTAGGTGTTCCTCATCAGCCCTAATTGCCACTACTGGGGCTGGGTCCTGTAGTTTGGGGCTGTAGTTTGCAGCCCTCTAATGATGTGCGGCAACATAGACCAACCCCTTACATGAATGTAAAGAAAGATTTTGTGTTATCATTTCTGAAATGTTACTAAGAATAAACTATAAGCAAGACTCAGATAAATTGGGATTTAAATTGGTATTTTAGTCTCCTGACTTGGTGCAGTAGTGTAGGAGTTCAGCAATAAAATTGGACAAATTTCTCCATCCATCTGCCTCCACTAGTTCAACATCAAGTGACTGTGACTCAGTGGAATAAGAAAAGTCAAGAAAACAAACATGAAAATATGCCAAACCATTTACTGAACATGGATTGCTGAGCATGAATATAAACAACAAAGAGAAAATAAAATGCTGAAGCACATGTTTCTGATATGATTGGATATCACAGCAGACCACCTGACCATGGCCTATTAATAATGCTTTTATACGTATTGTACTCTGTGTGAGTCACATTACCATCTGAGCTGATAGTAATATATATACAGTCATTCAGCTGGACTTTGTCTCCCAGAATTCACGCCAAGCCAGATGGCTGTGCCCAGCTCAAGAATTTTATTTCCCACCCATTCTTAGTCTTTTTTTTACAAGTTTTTGCCACTCATGTTATATTTTGTCATTTGTGTTTATCATGTTCACCTGTATTTATTTCCCATTGTTCCTGTTTGTCTATTTAAGCCCTGCATTTTGTATGTTTTAGATAAGAAGTATACCAAGCCTGATAACAAGCCGGTTTATTTGCAATTGGTAAGAAAATGAGGGAAATGTGTGTTTTTTATAAACCATTCAAATATGATTAAAAAAAAATCAATACTCATTTTTTTGCGTACACTTTAGTGTTACCTTAAAACAGCACAGTACCATAATGGTAAAGAATGAATGAAGCCTTTTATTGTTTAATGCTGGAATCATGGAAGATATTTAATTGCCTAACCAGTTTTTAAAAAATGCCATTTGAAATTGGAAATCATTAAAAATGCATTTTTTTTTGTTTCTTAGTCTGAACATTACTCTCAGACAGAATGTACAATTGTGGAACAGCTTATAGGAATAAATGCATTAAAGAGCATATACATTTTTAATCAAACTGATGACACAGTCATGTGGCCCTGCCTATCTTTTTAATTATTAATTACTATTATTAATTTTTAATAATGAATTACATTTTAATCGAGGATATATTGTGTGAGTGTTAAAGGCCAAAAATATGTGTTTCCTGGAGGCAAGACTGTACCATAGAGGGTTAAGTGTGAACTGAATGTCACCTACACTATACTACACTACACTATACTATTAGCCAATCCCTGCCAATATTCATTAATACAACATGTCCTCATTCATGGGAGTGGGATCAACCCTGTAATTCTTTTCAGCTTTGGAGTTCCTTCTGTTCCTTTGCAGTTCTTTTCTGAAGTTTTATGACTAGCTTTTAAGAGTAAATTCTTAGCTAAAAAACCTTTATTGTTGCTTGGGAGAATGTGTAGTGGTAAGATTTTTTTGTCAACGCAGACCGATCCTCTAAATATCATCTGAAACTGCTGGATATGGTGTTCAATTTGTCAAAACTGATTTCTCTTTTACTGCCTTAAATATACAGTAATAAAGCTGGTGAGTGATACAGTTAATGTTCCATAACCATTTATCAGTGGAGTCATGAAAATGTTTCAAGCAGCAGCCATTAGCCGGGTGTTTTTCTGAACTTTTCACTTGATTTGAAAAATCTAGTTCGAGGCATATCTGCCTAAGGTGCTTTCAATTTCCAGCCCACTAATAAAAGCCAACAGTGCGTGTTGTGCCTTAAACTGTCCGTCAAATACCTGCAGGCTGCTGATGTGTAAAGTGCCATTTTCAGACAGACTGATGTGGACGCCATCCGCTGACAGCCTCTGCCCGTCCTTCTCCCATGTGATGCTGGGAGGTGGGATGCCCAGTACATGGCACTGAAGCTTGGCACTGGAGCCCTGTGACATTGTCTGGTTAGCTGGGCCTTGGTGAATGATGGGGGGAACGAGGTCTGAGGGCCCTGCAGAAAAAAAAACAATGTTTTTTTTTTTTATCACTGTGATCTTACAGTGTGTTTGTTTGTTTGTTTGTGTGTGGGTGTGTGTGTGTGTGTGTGTGTGTGTGTGTGTCCATTGCTTGGCTTCGGATACTGATTTTCGAACAAGGACACAATACCGAGACTTATTTGAATGCTGACAGAGCCTTTTTCCATGAATATTATATTTCAAAGACCCAAAGCAGACCTACTATATATCCTATCATACACTGAATAGCCTGACCTTCATACTCATATGTGCTCACATGTTCTACCAGATTTTAGAAGCATGTCTGTGGGGATTTTCCCATTCAGCCAAAAAACACATTAGTAAGATTGGGCCCTAATGTTGGACAAGAAGGCCTGGCACACAGTCAACGTCCCAACTCAAAAGTGTTCGTCCATCATCGACAAATCGTTGCTGCATTCGAAATGTCCACTTGTCCATTCACTTACTCACTCACTATTATAGTCTTTGCTAAATAGAACACTCACTGGGGGATAAGTGCATACAGCTGTTGATACATTTGAATGCTGACAGAGCGTCGAGACGTCTGAGGAGTAATATGCTCATGAGGCACTTTCAAGAGGTAAAAAAAACACATTAGCTAGCACTCACAATGTGTGATGGTCTACACCAACCAATGCTGAACACATCCTATGTACTCTACTTTTTAACTCATGCATTGTGACAACTTTGAAGGGCACTATATAGTGCCATAAATTCACAGCTGAGGTTTATATCAGTTCTACTTAGTGGCTCGTTTACTATGTAGTGGGTGAGTGAACAGTTACAATGCAGTTCATGTCTTCACATCCTCAATTTGTACACACATTCTGAAACAATTGATACAATTGGATACAATTTTGTGGAAGAACAATAAATGGATGTGATGGTGAGGTGTCCACATACCTTTGGCTATATAGTATTTGTGCATAAACATGCGTCTAATATGCTAATATAATCTGCAAAATTATGACATTTGTACATACTGTTCAATAGGTAAATAA
>JAOVVF010000048.1:10196490-10207343 GCA_028565595.1 Duopalatinus emarginatus
TCTGTAAAGCTGCTTTGAGACAATGTTCATTGTTAAAGGCGCTATACAAATAAAATTGAATTGAATTGAATTGAAAGGATACGGGGAAGGAGAAGTAGAAAGTAAAATAAGAACTAAGGAAGTGGTTGGAATACTGGCCATTGGACAAGACTGTTGACCACAAAACAATTAACACATTGGAATGGAAAATTTCCAAAATGTGAAAATTTGGAAAATTGGTTGCAAAAACAACCAACCCAGCAATACAGATGAGCTGGAGGCCAGTTCAATAGCATATCAGCAGTGGCACAAGCTGATTGCCTGTATGCCATGCTGGACTGATGCAGTGATACTTGGTAAAGGAGCTCCAATCAAGTATTGAGTATATAAACAAACATACTTGCCAGAATTTGGACATTTCTCTATTGTACATACTTTTCTGTTTCTATAGACCACATAAGCCTAGTGTATATTTCTGCACTAATGAACAGATGACATGTAGTTTACGATTAATGATGGTAAAGCAAACTGAGCAAAGCAGCTGAACCAAAGAAGACTGCAACCTGTGCTATGTGAAAACATCACAAAGAGTAACAACACCTTATGCTCAATGATCGTGATCAGTGACACATATCTGTGCACTCAGTTTGCATACCTTCATGCTCTATTAAAGACAATATTTAAACTACACTATATCATGAACATAAACTTGATGACTACATTGCTAAGCAGCACATGGCAGCAGCAAACATAAATAACGTATATAACATATACAGTACACTGACATACCAAAAGTCATGGGACAGGACCTCTCCACCACATCCCATAAACTCTTGTTTGGGCTCATGTCCAGCAAATGTGCAGAACGCACAATTCATTGAAACTCTCCAGAATTCTTATTGAACTAATTCTAGACATCTTGGACCTGACGGTATGGTGTATTATCCTGCTGGAATATCCCATCATTGTTAGGGTATGTGAAAACCATAAAGATCTACAAATGGTCACCGAGCAGTAAAATGTATCAATGACATGTTTAGGTGGACTTGTAGATCCATACCATGGTTTCATGAACCCTACATCATCCAAAAACAATTGCTACTGTGACTTAAAAGAACACACCACATATTCCCAGTCCTCAAGGGTCCGTTTAGCAACCTCGAGAGCCCAGATGACACACTGGGTCCTGTGTTGTGATGTTAACAGAGGAATTCTGGTCCGATATCCTATGGAAGCTATGTTGCACTGACCAGGGGTATATGCCTCTGGGGCACTCCAGCACTGAATGTGTACGTTATTGAATGTGTATGAGTCGCTTGTCTGTTCACATGGACAATTCTAGCCAGACATGCCAAAAGTCATGTGATAGCAGTATGCAAACTGATTACAAAATGGCATTACATCAGAGAACAGCTTGTGAGGTGTTATCTTGTGATATCATTTTTTATACTCATCAAAGCATTCAGTGACCCCTCATGGGACTGTGTCATCTTGGAGAAGAGCACTCCCATCAGGACAGAAATGCTTCATTATACAATCAGAGTAATCAGTCAGAAAAAAAGTTGTATTGATATGCAATGACAAGGGACAAGTGGACGCAATAAAGGTTTTTCCATCACTTTGCCACCTGTCTTTATATATACAGTACATACACATAAATACATACAGCCATGGGAAAGCACCTCCTTCTTCAAATCCCAAATAACTAGTTAGTGTGTGATCCTCAGAAATGTCTGTAATTCTGTAACACGTAAAACCTGGTTTATCATCAATAACCTGAAGAAAACATTTTCTGTAGGAGTTTGTGAGTCTCTCACATTGTTTTAAAGACATTTGGACCGAATGTTCTGTATAACAGTGCTGCAGTTCTTAGATGTTTAAGGGCATTGTTCTGTTCAGTGGCGTCTCTGGCACAGAAAGCCTGGTTGGGGCACAACAAACTCTGTGTGGGCAGCATCTGACTCGTCAGTGAAACTACACACAAATCTACTTATTCAGTGAATCCAAACACAAACACACCACATCAGTAAAGTCACAAATGCACAGACAAAAGCAGGCCAAAGTCATGGACAATGTCATGTAGTCATGTAATAAATAAATAAATACACTATATGAACAAAAGTATTGGTGCACACCTCTTAGATTTAGGTATTTCTTATTATTATATAGGTATATGCAATTCTAAAGAGCTCACTGAATTAAAGTGCAGTACAGTGATAGAATACCACCAGAGATATTCCACGATTAACTGTGAGTCATATTACTGAAAAGTGAAAGCATTTAGAAACCACAGTAACTCGAGCCACAATGTGCCTGAGCATTTATAGATCAGGGTCCCCATGCTGGGGTTCATAGTCATGAAAGTTGCCAAATCTCCTATGGCACTAAGATCAGCAGAAAAACTGTGCACCGGGAGCTTCATGGCATGTATTTCCAGGCCTGAGCAGCTGCATTCAAGCTTTACATCACCAAGTAGAATGTCACGTGTCTGTTGGATTCGTGTAAAAAGCACACTGCTAAAAAATGTTTCAAAAAGTGAAAATGTTTTCTGTGAAATGACAAATCACTGTCTTTATCTGGCAGTCTGATGGACAAGTCTGGGTCTGGTAAAAGTTTGGTGGAGGAGGGATATTGCTATAGGAGTTGTTTTTTCAGAGGTTGGCCTAGGCCCCTTAGTTCTAGTGAAGCGAAAAATTAATGCAAACCCGCATTAGGAGCCCCACCAGCCCCTAATCTTAATATGCCCTTGTTTCTCTTAATATCCTTCTACAGCATCTTAGCAGATTTCAAATTGTTTGGAGATGGCCTTATAACCCTGCTAAGATTGTTCAGCAGTAACAACTGTTTTTTGTCAGGCTGGTGATGAAGAGACATGTGCTGAGTGTTCCAGAACACCAAACTACCAAAGGTTCTGCTTTTATAAAGGTAGTCACACTTCATGAAATAATCTCATGCATTTCATTAGTAACACCTGGTTGCTAACTCTCTTGTACCTACTTGTTCCCAGCTGGCTTCTCGGTGTTTGTTTACTTTTTGAGGAACAAAAGGACTACCTCATAAAATCAATGAGTGGACATGTATATTTAATTTTTCACATGGCCTTATTCTGCTATTTAATTACAACTTTGCCAGAGTCTTTCAGGGCAAGTGTGTACTGATTTCAGCCTGCAGTTGCATAATGCTGAACTGTTAGCCATAAGCCTATCTTGAATTGTTAGAAGGTTAAGCCTCATAGCCTCAGTACAAAAATAACAAGCAAAACAAAGACGCTGAACACATTTGGGCAGATTGTGTACATTTGGGGCAAAATAAAATTTGTATCCTATTAATATCTTTGCTAAAATAGTTCATATCTCTAGCTGCTGTTAGTATTATATTTAGCCCATGGCCACTTGGGCCTGTTTCCATATTTGTAAAACCTAGCGTATAAAAGTGCAGAGCCAGCTTTCTGTGGTGGCAAGGCATCTAATGATGCTCATGCAGTGGTAAGTTTTTAACCTTTCCTTTGGCATATGAGTCTTGGGCAATCTGTTTTATTAAAACAAATATATACTATAAATAGCATAAACATCTCTCCCACTGTAGAGACTCCTTGGTGAAGTCCTTCAGGACATTTCAGAGAAGCCAAAATTGATGAATGATACATGAATGAATTCATTCATTTATCAGTCAAGGTCAAGGTGGATCCTCAGCATATCCACTAGGTGCAAGCTGGAAATATATCCTGGAAGGGTAGCCAGCCCACTGCAGGGTATCACACATGTTCACAGAGAGGAAGAACTGGTGAACCCAGAGGACCTACAGATAGGGGGAAAAGTAAATTGAGTTTAAGATCGAACCAGAACCCAGAAGCTGTGAGGCTGCAAGACTACCTGCTGCGATGCAATGCCAGCCCATCAATATTAATCGCAGGCAAAAAACTGGTTCATTCATATGCAGTGATTTGTGGGTTCTAAATACGAGATCATTGTAATCTCAAAATAAGTGACTCATAGGTTTCGAGAACAATATGACTGATAGATGGGTCTGCAGTGATGTCCTATGAAGCGGTCATTAATATTCTGTACTTTCTCACTATGCAATAATGTACAGAACCCATTGAAAATGGGTAAAATCCCATGCACTCCGGATACCTATATTATTCATCCAGTATTGCTGTAAACACCTTTTAAGCTGGCAGTGTGCATTTGAACTTCTGTAGAATGTGTGCAATTTTGCAACGCACACACGTGCGCACACACATACACACATACCAGCTGACTGTTAAAAGACTAAATCTTACTTCACTAGGATGCCTTCATGAACAACACCAGGATGAGCACTGCTCTATGCCTCCCAAGAGGCTTCCTTCTCATTCACTCGGCCTGTTGTCTATTTATAGAATAGTAGCCTGTTCCAAAGTAGCATCCAGCAAGCGAATGTATAAAGTGAGCTTGTGTAGGTCTGATGGAAGAGCTGGCACTGGTTGTTCATCACAACCACCTCTCCATCTCCTTGATATTTTTCCGCAAAAGCATTCTTATCGAGACGCACTCCCATAACGTCTTACACAGATCTGCCTCTTTATCCGCTGAGCTGAAATGAGCCTGAGGTTTTGATTTAGCACTTCAACGTAATCAGCGCAACACACCTAATCAGCATTCGTGAGGGGGAGGCCAGAGGAATTGCTTATTGAGAGGCTCTGGCTTGTTGTAGGAACTTAATGAGTCATGGATGAACACGGCGAGACACAAAAAAGAAAGAAATTAGCACCAAGAGCTTACAATGATTAGGCGTCTATAACCCACACATAATAGCTCATCAGCAAATAATACTGTGTTCTTATTGAGAGTTAGCATCAAGTGGAGCACGAAAGCAAAACAAAACAAATGTCAGCTGGTTCAGTAGCTGCACCTGTACCTGATTCCCTTCCTTCTGCCAGAAAACTGCTGGAGGAGGGTTGCCTTTTGTGCCACAGTGGAAAGTGACAGTCTGTCCTTGGACTGAGACCTGGTCCTGGGGCTGGAGGACAATCTGTGGGGGGACTGTAAAGGAGAGGAGAGAAGATTAGCACATTCACAGGCATCTATTACAAATTTTATTACTGATGCACTGAAATGAAAATGAACCAAAAATTCCAGACCCACTGAGCCAAAACCTATAAGAAGCTAACCCTTTCAGTACCTTCTTCAGTACTAAACTTAGACTGAAGTATCTATCATGACCAGATCAGGGATATAAGCTGCAACTACACAATATGGCCAAAAGCTTGTACACACCTGACCAACACATTCATACGTGTTCCTGCTACTGCTGCTACAAATCGGGAAGCACACAATTGTGTAGGATATCGTTGCACACAGTAGCACGGCATTTCCTCTTCAACTGGAACTAAGGGTCATAAACCTTTTCCAGTATCCAATACCCCTGTGCACGAAGCAAGCTCTATGAAGACATGGTTTGAGAAGGTTGCAGTGGATAAACGCCAGTGTCCTTCACAAAGCCATGACCGCAACCCAACCGAACAGGTTTGGGATGATTTGGAATGCCGGCAGAACTAGGTTCATCCGTACTTGAATTTACTAATGCTCTCATGGCTGAATGGGTACAAATCCCCACAGCCATGTTCCAAAATCTAGAGGAAAGTCTTCCGAGAAGAGTGAAATGGAAGAAAACAAAGTAAGCCGCAGGCCATTCAAACCAGTGGGTTGATTTATCAAAAAACGCTAGCATGCCAGCTAGCTACTTTTTGACATTTGAGAATAACTTGGTACTCCACTTCTGTCCTTTATATTAGAATAAAAAAAAAAAAAAAAAAAAGCTGCACCACACTGTATTGCGTTTGTGCTTAGGGCCGCACACTCAGCTTCACTGATATTCAGCCAGGATAAATAGTTACAAAATGGTATCTTGGTGCGGAAAGCATGATGAAGTCATCTAAGAATTGAGACAGCCTTCTTCGTGGGAGTGCGAGTAGGATGATCTAAAATGCTGTCTACATAGAAAACTTACTAGGTTTTAAGACAGACACATAGTGTATGATGTACACTTCTGAAAAACGTAAAATAACGTAGCATCTGCTCAGAACTGTTTAATTACGCACAATCCTGTAAAATCCAACCAAGATGCACAAAAACAGGGAACAGTTGGTCATTCAAGGCAAATTACATTAGTTTTTGGATATACTTTGTACTTTAGCACTGTCCTTTTACATCTTTTCAGAAATTGCAGATGGATTTTTTTCTGTTGTTGTTTTCTGCATTTTGAGAGAGATGCCATGATTTCAAATGGTGTCTCAAACCAACAGAAGGGAAGTCCTCGGGCATCGTACCTCCTCTTTATACTGGGCATAAACAGTGATCATTTGTCTGATGTCTCCTGTAGAAATTTTGAAAGCTTTTCACACGGCTGATATTTTCTCTGTTGATCGGCTGATTCAAACTGTTTGAATGCATCTTCGCTGACTACATCCCAATGTATCATTTTAACCATTACCAGTCATAGATCTGACACTTTTGTTTGGGTCTATTCAATCTCCTTTTGCAGTCCAAATGTTTCTTTTTTCAAAACAAAAAGTGGTGTTTATGACCAATTTACATGCCAAGCCTTTATACCATTAAATCATCTACGTGCAAAAACATAAGGAATATTTTCTTTAAATATACCCATCAGCCACTTTAATACAAACCTGTCCAACTTGCTCATTCATGCAATTATATAATCAGCCACGCCTAGTCTTCAACTCTCATCAAGTATTGGTGAGTCTGTGTTGACTGTAGACTCAGATTCCTGTTCTTGGCTGACAGAAGAGGATCCCAGTGTGGTCTTCTGCTGCTGTAGCTCATCCACCTCAAGGTTTTGGAGTGTTGTGCATGCTGAGAAGCTTTCATGCTCCTGTCAGCTCCAACCAATCTGGCCATTTTTCTCTGATGTCTCCAGTCAAAAAGGCAAGGCATTTCTGCCTGCAGTTCTCTGTATGCTAGAGGTTTTTTTCCCTGTTGTTCCATGTAGACTCTTGTGTGTGAAAATATAATTGCATGAATGAGCAGGTGTACAGGTGTTCCTATTACAGTGAATGACTGTTGTCTTTTTAATGAGTTCTGACGGTTCTGTACTAATGGGTTTATTCACTCCTGACACCTGAGCTCAGTGTGTGTTGTGATTTCCATGTTTAAAACATAGTTAACCTCCAGTCATACAGGATTGGGGAAATTGATTAATTTATATAGAATGTAGGTCAGACTTTTTCTGGATAAATGTTACAGTCTTGTGTCTGTGTTGAGTTAAATTGGGATTTAGGGTGCTCAAACTAGATGTGGTTGCCTTGTACTATAGCTGAGCATGATTGCACCCCACCCCATGTTTGTACTCCATGTTTTTACAGAGGCAGCTGATGTTGAGGGACGAATCTGCAGCTTTGCTCGCAAACTAGAATTCATCAACAAGGTGAGAGCCAGACCATTATTATTCAATATATTAATATTTTCAGTTAAATTTGCCACCATGTTTTTTATTAGGGAAGTCGCATAATTAACGGCATGTTGGAATTCCATGCTCCGGCATGGTTAGCGATCACACCAGATGCATGCTGTTCCTTAGTCCAACTGACCCACATCCGGCCCCACCCCTTCAAGTGGTATGGAGTGATCACACTAGTCAAACGAACCAGACTTGAGGGGTCAAATGTCCTTGGGCACGGTATAAATTGCCTACTGTGAGTGCACCCTCATAAGTGGAGTCTCATGGGTGCCAATGATGTAAGACCAGTAACTATTGTCCGATTGATGTGTTAATGTGTGGAGTTCTCAACACTGAATTTTTAAACCAATAGTGGATTTTAAAAGTAGAGCTCTTTCAGTGTTTGCACATTTTTTTGTATTACACATTTAATTTATGATAGATTAAAATATCTCTTTTGCCTAAACTCTTACATTAAGAAAGTATCCAGACCATTTATTTAATCATTCAATCATCTTTTACAGACATTACACCATCGAATCATCTTGGGCAAGCCTCTACAAACTATACACAGATTTGGGCACGTTTTCCTATTCTTCCATTCATAAGGGATAGCATTACCATCTGATCAACAGTGCAGATTTTGCCAGACTTAGCACTTGGAGTTCTGCCCAAAGACTTTTTTTATTTGTCTCATCAGACCAGAGAATGTTTTCCTCATGCACTCAGAGTCTTCTAAGTGCCTGCCATATGCCCTTTCCTCAGGAGTAGCTTCTGTCTAGCCACTCTACCATAAAGGCCTGATTGATGGAGTATGATCATCTTTCCAGCAGGTTCTCGTATCTCTGTAGAGGACTGCTGAATCTCTGGTAAAGTGGCCACAGGATTTTTGGTCACCTTTCTGACCAAGGCTCTACTAGCCCAGTTTGCCCTTCCAGCCCAGTTACTAAGTTTGCACACAAAGAATCTTAGCGCTTCAGAAATTCACAACAATGGAGCCCACTGTGCTCCTGGAAAAATTCAAAGCTTCAGACATAGTTTTATACCTTTGTCTTGACGATTTGATCATAGAGGTCTGTGTAGAGCTCCTTGGACATCAGGTTGGTTTTTGGTCATACATGCATTGTGGGATTTTACAAACACAGATGCCTTTCCAAATTACATATTTAATAATGTGCAACGGCGGACTTTTTCTAGAAATATCGCAAATTAAAAGTCAAAGCAAACAGAAGGCACCTCAGCTCAAATTTGCTTTAGCCAACAGTCTAAATACTTGTCTAATTGAGTGATTTCTAATATTCTGACCTTATGAATTAGTATGTTTGGCCAGAAATGTAAATTGAATCAATTTAATATTGAATTTATTACAAATAAATTGTGCAGCAACTGAAGGGGTCGGAAGACTTCTGAACACACTGTGTGTGTGTGTGTGTGTGTGTGTGTGTGTGTGTGTGTGTGTGTGTGTGTGTGTGTTTTCAACGAGGGATTAATTAAACTGTGTTGTAACTGCAGCTGAGAGGCCTGACTTTAAGCTTTTGTTAAAGTAGCAACACTAACACATTATTATTTTCTTAACGATCAAATTTATATACAGCAGGTGCCTTGAGTGAAGGAAAAATTCTAATATGAAATCATCCCTCGATAAAGCAGCACAGAGCTGTATTACATCGAAATGATTATCATTACCATTATGCCAGGGTATGATTTACATTTCTATCAAATTATAGTGCAGGAGCTCCTCTCCCCTGCACTCCCGTCTCATTTATCCTCTGCTTACACACGACGCTGGAACTTGTTTTGGCAAGACAGCTGTAGCAAACGTCAGAGATGCCAGCAGCAAAAAAGATTACGAACCGTACCGTATTAGCCCTTTTTTTTCATGTTTGGTCCCCTGAGTAAACAAAGTATGCATTTAATAAATTATGCTTTTTTTCACAAGTTCTGAGATTATCTGTAATCTCTGTAGGCAAGCTGTGAAGAATCCACGTCGCAGCTATGCTATGGATTTATAAGCCACAGACCTGAGTGCTGTGTGGGCCTTTGTTTTGATAACCAGTCTTCTATCCTGCTGCTCAAGAAATTTCACAGCAGGCATATAAACATAGCAGGCATGTTGCAGAGGGTGTGAGAAAAAGAAATGAAGAGCGGATCTGGAGTGAACTATCATACTCCCACGCAAATAAGCACTTGCGCTGCGAAGGCGACCAGGAAAACTGAATTCCCAGAGAGCAATTGTCTAGTGTGACAAGCGGACGATTACCACTGCAATCCGCAGACAAAAAGAGAATAAAATAAAGAGGCCGATTACTGCAACACTCTGGAGAGAAAACAGAGAAATAGAAAAGAAAAAAAAACCAGGGGACCAGTTAACGCAGCCATCCAGATACAGGACCTGGAAGTGTACATCGGATTTAGAGACTGAGATAATGAGCCGTGCAGAAGAAATGTTCCTCTGAAGGATGAAATATTTAGTGTTTGAACTTAATATCACCTCCACGCCTCATTTCCTATTCTGTGTTCCATGTCCGATAAATTTTAAATGATCAAGACAGTGGGGTTCTTTAGCAGTCACATGACCACGTCACTACTAAGGCATGGGCAGGTTCTCTGTCTGGTTTCGGACAGACATTCTCACTTGATGAATGGAAAAACAACAGATGTGAGGGTGGCCAAGCCGTAATCTGGCGGACATTAAGTCATCCCAGGGCTTACTGAGCTGAAGACACTTTAAACATGATTACCGAGATGTGGCATCCATTACGAGGAGAAAAGGCCCTACTCTTCTGAAAGCATCTGTTTCACTCTGCTGATGGATACTAATTGAAACTTCTATCTCTGTTGCACTGAAATACAGTAAGAACAATGGGACTGTTTTATCTAATTATCTAAGCCTCATAACTGTTTGAAAAAGCCTCACAATGACGTCCAGTCTCTCTTTGTTTCTTGTTCTCTCTCTCTCACACATACAAATAAGGTTGGTTTTGCAATCTTTGTTTGATATTTCAACTGACTTGTGTTTTACTGTAGATGAAGAAACACGAATGTAAACACCTAATGTTAAACTGAGACAAAAACAGCATGGATTTAGTTGAGTTGAGTGACGCGAGACGTTTTGTTGTACCATCAGTTTAAGGACCCTCATTTGACATAATTACTAATGCTGCTAATTATTGCTATTTCACCACCTCAGGGAAATATGTACATATCACCCCTGTCTTAGCCACACTGCACTGGCTCCCCGTTAAATTTCGCATAGACTATAAAATACTACTCAGTGTTTCCCGCAGCGCATTCTAGCTAAGGCGGCCGCCTTAGCAAACTCGCACTACCGCCTTGCCAATGTTCCAAAAAAAAAACAAAAAAAAACCCGAAGTAATAATGCTTTGCTAGGCTCAGACATTAAGACAGCATTGATAACACTGAATTGCGACACCTGC
>JAOVVF010000048.1:10208404-10221003 GCA_028565595.1 Duopalatinus emarginatus
CACATCTGTGTCACCCAAATGAGGATGGGTTCCCTTATGAGTCTGGTTCCTCTCAGGGTTTCTTCCTTTTGTCATCTTAGGGAGTTTTTCCTTGCCACTGTCGCCACCGGCTTGCTCATTAGGGATAAAATTTTTAATAATTCTATAAATGTGTAACTCTTTTCATTATTTTCTGTAAAGCTGCTTTGAGACAATGTTCATTGTTAAAAGCGCTATATAAATGAATTTATGAATTTAATTGAATTGAATCAATCTAACCATAAGTTTAACCTTCGCAACCAACCGGAAACATTTAGACTGTTTCAGTGTCTCATGAAAAAGCTGAATGTCCCCAGAAAGTCAAAACCTTCAGATATTCAGGTATTTTCTACCCATAAAGATATAAAGACTTGTCTACGTGTGCATACACACAAACACACCAAAACAAATTCTATTAATACTCTGCTCTCTATCGCTTCGCCCGCACTGCTTCCCTAATGGCTGTCAGATGTAGTAATCCATATGCTTTACCACAAGCAGCATGTAGCGTCTGTGACGGAGAACAAGATGCTTATAAACACACTCCTTCCATCTGAATTCCCCCAGATAACACTGATGGCATCTGACAGGCCCAAAGAGCTGTAATCAGATCAGCTTAATGGAAATCAGTGGCGAGCATACACATGAACCCATTAACGCAGACATCTGCTTTATATTTTATGATTGCTGCAGAGTGCCCACATGTGCATCGTCGTGAACTGGGTGTGTGTGCGTCTTTGTGCCTTGCACTTTCGCGTACCGTGGACCTGCAGCGTCGCCGAAGCCTCGGTTCTCCCCACGCTGTTTTCCGTCATGCACGTGTACGTCCCCTCGTCCTCCTCTCGCACCTTCACCAGACGGAGCGTGTTGTCACTGCGGATCTCGAATCTATGCCCACGGAGAAAAGAAGAACAAATCACGCCTTTGTGGTGTGATGAATTTCACACACACTCACTCATCAGTCCTCACCTCGAAAACCATTGTGTTCTACAGCAACTGTACAAATCTGGCCTGTGTTTCTTTCCATTCACAGCCTTATATAGAGCAGCTAAACACGTGATCCAAAAGCATTTCAGATCATCCTAATGAATACGATTCCTTAAAATAACATTTCAGCATGGAGTAATTACACAGGTGTGCTCCTAACACATCTCCATCAGAGAATTAATAATTACTTTAGAAAATAATTAAAGCCACAATCCACTTAGTTTAGCAGTGACTGACATCTCAAGTGTTTTGCTTATTGAAATTTCTTCCCCATGACAACTAATCCTTGCTATCTTTATTAAATTTGCTGCTGAACATTCCTGTCAGTACGTCACTGTATTGTTTGAAGAGACAGATGATGATTCCCTGCAGCTGCTGAGGGGCTTTTGGTGGACAAGGTGCGGCTATGAATAATGTATTAAGTCTCAAGATCTATTCTGTGGTCATAAAATGCTCCTCATGGCAACAAGTGTAATTTGAAAAGAGGCAGAGAGACTCAACTTAGAATTAGACAACCGGTGATATGTATATATACATAGAGTTTGTACGTCAGCCATAATTATAAATTGTATACATGGATTACTTTTACCTCAGGGAACATCTGTATAAGGTGTACAAGATGTGAGGTGTTTTCTTGTGAGTGAGGTTAAACACTGGCCAGCATGCACCTGGCAAGGTGACGTGAATTATCAGTCTTTAAGTTCATGAGTGCTTAACAATTGTGAATTTGGGCAGAATTGTCCTTGTAAACAGACAAGCAACTCTGGCAGAAATTTCATACACATTTAATGTAGGAGGCCCCACATAGCACCTCGCCAGAATTCATGAGAGGACATATGGTACATATGTAACATATGGTCTGGTCCGATGAGTCATGGTACCAATTGTTTTGCGTTGATTTTTTGTTTGCTTGTTTGTGTGTGATGCAGCCCCCATTGAGTCATTGACCCAAGGTGTCAAGAACAAACTGTGCAGGCTAGAGATGGTTCTTTAGTGGTTTGGGGTGTGTCTGTGATAGTCTGCCTAAGCGGAGCATTTATACGTTTCGCTGCTTACTGAACAATTGCAGCCCTCTATGAATTTTACGTATCCTCACAATGCTGGGATATAGTGCACTGTGACATCAAGAGCATTTGAAGAGCATTCCACACCAGTGTGGGCTGCACGTTTGCCCGTCATGAGCCTAATCGAGCATTTATGGGATGTAGCGGAGAGGTCTATTCACACTCGAGATAAATGTGTGTGTGTGGCCACATCTTATTAAAAAATAAACACTATGTCACCCTGTGAGTAATGAGTCCAATTTTGAGTATGAACAGTTTTAAGGTTGTTATAAGAGACTTATGGCTGGCTTCTGACCTGGCACGAGGCAGCTCCCCTCCTTCACGCCTCCAGCGGATGGTGGGAGCTGGATCTCCATGGACCTCGCACAGGAAGTCCACTGTTTCCTCTGCCAGCACTATTTGATTCACCGGCCTACGGATAAACACTGGTCTCTCTGCTCACACACACATACACACACACACACACACACATACATAAATATCCAATCACGTGCTGAATCCACACTTTGACATAACATAAAAATACAAGAAGCGAGGGCCTCACCGAAAACCACCAGCTCGGCAGGATCGCTGTCCCTCTCTCCTACCATGTTGGAGCCCACACACACGTACATGCCTGCGTCACTCTTCCGGGTGTGTGAGATCATCAACTTTCCACCGCGCATCTGCGACAGCACAAGGAAATCACACTTCTGCTGCTTGCTGACAGTTGGATTTTCACTACACACTCAGATTGGACAAAGAGCTCAGGAGCATTAATCAGGCCTCTTTCATCTCAAAGCAATTTGCCTCCTGATTTGGATGCACATCTACTGCAGTAATGACAATAACACCTGTCCAAAGTAATCTCGCTCGAAGAAGACACAAGTGGTTCCTAAAGATGCTGATGCACGTCTTTTGAGCTAATCCTGACTGCACTGGGAGCCAGCCGATGATGTCATGTCAGATCAGAGGTCAAGCTCTAATAAGCACTTGGCAATCAGCACTTTCTGCTGCCTCCAGCCTTATTTCTTTCTCCCACCATTCCCTTCAGGCTCTAATCAATAGATTGCTGCAGACTTACCGAGATCCTGCTGTCTTTGTCACTAACTCGGACGTTATTCCTTTTCCAGGAGATGCTGGGCTCTGGGTGACCGCGTGGTGGGACACACTCAAGCACAGCAGGTTCACCTGCAGCAACAACCACATCGCTCGGGGCCTGGCGGAAATCATCTCTCAGGGCTATTAGAGAGTGACAGGGGAAGAGAGAGAGAGAGAGAGACTAACCTTAATGTCCATTAATAAACTTAGACCTACAGCATAATACTGACAGATAAAAAAAAAATGAGAATATCCACACTTTTCTTAGGCTTATGTCTATGATAAAGTGGTGGTTGTCTTTTTTTTTTCTCTCCATGGCCTTGAGCTGTTCAGTCTCTCAGCCCACAGAGCTTAGCAATAGTGCACTCATTTCCCTACTGTGCACATGCTTTTTGAACAAAATATTTTGCAGACAAAGCAAAAGACACGACACCATTTCTTCACGATAGACATTTCCTTTGCGACATGACATGATTCGGTTTCACACACGAAATAATGTGAAGCAACAGGAAGCCCCTTCTAAAGCAATGACGAAAGAAATGTAGAATGAAGTATCACCTGCACCGGTAACAGCATCTAACAGCATTACAGATAAGACAGACGAGGAAATGCCATGGAAACTATGAATCCTGAGTGGATGACTGGCAGATTAAAAGCATGTCCTGTGCCCTGGGGTTGGAGCCTAAGGGTGCTTACATCAAAGAATAGAAGCCCTCTGGAGCTGAAATGCTTCATGTACACACAGACGCGCACACGCGCACACACACTCACACACACACACACACACACACACAGACACATAACTGCTTGTCATTAGTCTCCTCCTGATAGCTGTCACAGCACCTTCTTCTATTCCTGTTCATTCCTGCTCGGCTCTGTCTCGTCCAACATTATCAGTTTCACCTTCTATGTACTATTTGTTCTTGTCCAAGATATGAATCTCTAGTTGGTGTTCATAATGGAATGTTAGACATTTCAAGAGACCTCCAAAATGTTAAAACACTTACACTTGATTGTGCCATAGATGGTAAAAGTACTGAAACTCTGTACACAGGTAAAAATCTCTATTTCTAAAATAAATCTGGTAATGTAGAAATTCTTAAATTACTTTGTTGGATGTGTGAAACTAAGTACAGTAATTTGGATCAGTGAAGCAGAAGGTTTTATTTGTCACATATACCCTGAAGCATGACCCGATTTCCTCTGGTTGCTGTTGTTCCAGGACCAACGTCCATGATGATGATCGTGGATAATCAATGGTATTTATCTAATCAGCTTTAAGGGCTCTTCTTAAAGTCATTTCAAGCATGACAACAAGAGACTCAAGAAGCACCGGGCATTTTTCCATGCCATCTTTGGTGAGGACATGGGGTCGTGGCAGGTTAACAGATGTATTTTTTCTGTTGTGCAGCCTTATGTGCTCATGAACTAATAAAGGATGTAGGCTGCTGTTCCTGCAACTACAGTTTTTAACTTAGTGTTTTTAAGGTTGTGATGTGCCGTATGTATCTTCGCAGTTCTTTTTTATGGTCGCACTTGAAATTGGACTAAATCTGTGTCTGTCCTGTATCAAGTTAAAAACTGTAGTCCCAGGAACAACAGCAATCAGTCCATACACTGAAGTATTAACATACTGGTACAGGACATGGACTCCACAAGCTTATGGAAATATTCTGTAGACAATGAACGCCATTCTGCCTGCAGAACGGTCCACAATTCTGTTGTATTCTGATGTGTACAGTGCGTTGCATGGCATCCCAGATGTGATCTAGTCATTTAGGTGGGAATGATCCCCAAACTCAGACGAGTGTTCATCTAACCATTATCTAGTGTCTCTAGACATGTGTGCCAGCACATTGTCCTGTTGAAAACCATCAGAATTAATGCAGGCCATGAACAGGTATACCTCGTCAGAAAGGACGCACACATAGTGTTCACCTGTAGATGTTTGTAGATGTACCATGAGAAATGCCAGCTGAACCAGTTATTCTGGTACTTTAGTGCACATAGAAGCACAGTAAAACTTCTTTCCTTAACACATTTAGCATGCTAGCAGGTTGGGGTCAGACACGTTATGGTATCCAGCTCCTCCCTACATGATAACAATGGTCAAAGCCAGATGCATACCCAGAGCCCTCCGTACTTTAAGGATGGCTTAGTTTCACCCACTATCATCCAGGACAGATGGGAGGCAAGCATCCAGACTCTTCTCTGTTGTGGCATTAAGACGGTGGAACAAACTGTCTGTGAGTGTCTGAACAGCAGAATCACTTGTTGTCTTTATTTCCCCCCCCCCCAACTCAATTCGGATGATGAAATGAAGTGATTCATTGAATCACAGACTCGTTGTTATTGTATTTACTGTCTAGTTTTCTCCTCAGGTTTTGCATAGTTTAGGAGTATTTCAGGCTGTAGGATATGTTTCACTTATATATTTTGTAATATTTTATGGCTTGTTTCTGGCAGTATCCTAGTTTCAAGTACTTTGAATTCTGGTCTATCAGCACTAGCTTTGGATATTCTGCCAGAAATGAGCCATAAAATACCTACTAAGCACTTTTGTAAGTTGAGTGAGTGTCTGCTAAATGTCATTAATGTAAATGTAATGTAAATGAGATGCACCAACAAGGATTAGATTTTAACCTAAGTAGTTTTTTTTATAAATCCAACTGCATTAAACTTTTAAAACTTTTTTTATTTTTAAAAAATGTTAAAATGTTGAAAAGATAGGGTTGCAGTTAATCCACTGTTTAATTCTTTTGAAAAGGACATTGTATATTAGAAGTATATTAGAGTGCAGAAACCAAAAATGATTTCACACAAAAGCAAATAAAACATCAGTAATGTTGAATAACACTGTAGATTGTGAATGAAACTGTAGTGTACGTTCAGCTGTCATCTGTAGCATATAACTAGCAGTTACACTTAAAACCCATCTCTTTTAGGCATTGGCTGAATGCTTTTATATTGACTGCTACGTAATTAATCACTAGTTATTCTATTAACTATCAGGCTTTTATCTGGCATGAAGGTGCTTTCAGCATATTAGCGACTCTGCTTTGTGATGGAACAAAGCTGTTGAGAAATTATAGTCTGTGTCCGAAAAAGTGGGTTTTGGTCTTTTGGTGTGATCTGTAAAAGCATATACGTATATCTTAATTTCACACCTCTCACTTATTTCAAGACAACAACAAAAATTTTTTTTATCATTTTCTCATGATGGTTTTCTTTGTCAGCAATTAGAAGTGAGAAAATGCAAGGACACAATTTAGGGGGTGGGGTGTTCTGGGGTTAACAACTGTCCCGTAAAACACAGAAACAAGCCTAATTTGGAAACGTAAAGACATATCCTGTATTGCACCGATACAGGACACACTTTGTTCTGTAATTTTTGAGAATCAATTCCAAAGTGCAAATCTATGGGAGAGAAAAATTACAGATTAGACTACACACAAGGCAATTAGTGTGAGTTAGAAGGAAACGCTGCAATATATATATATATATATATGCAGAGGCCCCACACTCATATCTTACAGGCCAGTTAAACATTCTTCAGCTTTCATGGAATATGTGAGCAGATAACCCAGCAGAGTTCCTCTGTTAAAACCATGACAACACATTTGTTATTTCCATTTCAAGAAGTTGCCAACCCTACACTTTTTGCTACACTCTGTGAGTCACTTAGATGCTAGCCTGAAGCCAATCATGCATGACTCCTGCAAAACCACCCCTTGCAATATCATTAGAGGATGTGACAATCCTTAGCTCTTCACTAATTGGCATTGCTGTGACTGGGTCATGTACAGAATGCTGTTTTGCTTGGTGTGAGGGAGCTTAAAACATGGCATGAATGTTGTTGTTTTGTTTTTTTATAACCCTCACACAAGTACAAACTGAGGGGGAAAAAAATCAGAGGCTCTTCAGAACTGGACACAAGTACTTGCACTTTAGTGAACATATAAGGACAAAGAAGGATTTCTGCCTTTTAAGTGATTAACACAGGTGAGTCATGAACAAACTAACCAGTGATAAAAGCAGATAAGGTCAAAAGGTCAGCGTTAATTTTAGGTTGCCTTTAAAGCAGATACATTAATACAGTAAAGAGCTTAATTGTTAACATCATTGTTACAAAGAAATACTAAGAAACATTTACACATGTAAGAAATTATAAAATGTGACCTTACCCTGGTCAAAAAGGGTGTCAAAGCCCATATATGGGTAATTCCTGTTTCAGACTGAATACACTTATTCAACACTTTATTAAGAACACATGTACATCTACTAATTCATGTAACTGTGTAATCAGCCAATCATGTGCAGCAGTGCAATGCATAAAATAATGCAGATACAGGCCAACAGCTTAGCATAATGTTCACACTAACCATCAGAATGTGGAAAAAAATGTGATCTCAGTGATTCTGACTATGGCATGATTGTTGGTGCCAGATGGCCTTTATTTCGATAACTGCTGATCTCCTGGCATTTTCATATACGTCAGTCTCCAGAGTTTACACAGAATGGTGTAAGAAATAAAAAAAAATCTAGTGAGCAGCAGATGTGCAGATCAAAATGCCTTGTTGATGAGAGAAGTCAAAGTAGAATGGCCAGACTGGTTTGGGGCTGAATAACGGGTGAATGGGCTATAACAGCAGAACACACTGGGTTGCACTTCTGTCAGCCAGCAACAGGAAGACTGCATGGGGCCCACACTGTCCACACCAAAACTAGACAACTGAAGACTGAACAAATGTAGACTGTAAACTGTAAACTGATTAATCTGATTCCTGAGAAGACACAGATGGCAGGGTCAGAATTTGAACAGCATGAATCTGTGACCCAACCTGCCTTGAGTCAGCAGTCCAGGCTGGTGGAGGTGGTAAAATAGTGTGGGGAATGTTCTCTGTTAATACTATTGAATCATAACTTAAATGCCACATCCTACTTAAGTATTATTGCTAAACATTTACATCTTTCATGGCAACAACCTTCCATTTTCTATTGGCTGCTTTAAGCATGATAATACATCTATAAGAGTGTGGAGGGCACAGACACTCACCAAAGCAGGGTAAGACACAAATGTAGGTGTTCATTAAAAATCAAAGTAACAGGTGTAGAATTGGTACAGGTGTAAAATTCAAAATACTTAAACAAAAGACAGGGCTTATATGACATGAAATAGGCAGGGTTTACTGAACACAGGTGTACAAAATCAAACCTAAAACACAAAACAGGTTGAAAACACCCAACTAAAATTCAGGCGGTGGAGAATGGGTGGTTTGAGCAGTGCTGGAAGTGGCCATCTTGACTGGCTGACAGGGATTCTGGGAATTTTAGTCCTGGCTTGGACATAGCAGAGCTGAATCATTAACAGCACTATGCCACAAAGCTAAGGTCTTCACAAATGGACCCTACTGTAGTTAGACCTTCAGTCACCAGAGCAAAGTCCAATTAATTTGTGCTTTTGTAGAACAGGAGATATGAAGTAAAAGTGCATGGCAGTCTGCAGCAATTGCTTGATGCAATCATGTAAACATGGCCAGAATCTAACAGGAATGTTTTCAATATCTTGTCCATGTAATGAAGAACTGGTGTTGTTCTGAGAGAGTATTACCTTACCCATTACTACCCATTAGTACTTTTTACACTTTTACCGTTTACAAGTGTGGGAAATAGTACAAAACATATTGAGTTCGGTAAAAATACTGCTTGCATACTAACTTGCATAAAGACGATAATAAAAATATTTGCATGAAAAAATAGAAGCAAAAAAAAAAAGTTATTTTTATGTAGTAAAAAACCACTTGAGTAATTTTTAGTCCTGTTTACAACAAAGTCTACAACTGACAACTAGGCTGTAACTTGTATTTTCTATATTTTCCTCTTATGCTAACATTTTCAGCGTTACATAAAGTAATGTAACATTAGCTGGATAGATAAAGCCACATGTTGTTGGGGTAACTTGCTAGTTCTATTAGCTAGCTAGCTCATGTTTGTTCTTATAAGTTTCTTGCTACACAGGTAGCTGTTTATCAAAGATAGCCTTTGAGGGCAGACATTAACAAGTGCTACTTACACACTGTAGCAGTGAACATGTCTCAGCCATTGCTACTGTTTACTCAGTGTCTGGCGTGTGACATGTAGACTTTCAGCAGAAAACTGTTTAATTCTGATGATGGAGTGGCTGGTGGCTATATGTTATATATCACCCTCATGTCTGTGTTGCCTTCTGGTTCTCTGTGTAGTTATGCTATCATAGCTAGCGTTTGCTGGAGTTTTTGCTAGCTCTCTGCACAAAGCACATTTTCTGTAACCTTTACTTAAAAGCATATACCTAATACTCTGTATTCTCTTCTCTACCCTTTGTCTTCACTTTCTACTCAGTCGACCTACACATGCTACGGCTAAGGCACCAGGAAATACCAGTGATCCTGATTTCTGACTCCTGATCTCTGGACCTGCCTGATCCACCCCGACCCTCATATCTGCTCTTGACATATAAGCATCACTCACTACTGCTGAGGATGAATCCACATGGACGGGTCTGAAGATCACGACAATTGACATATGTGCAATCCATGAATTTTGTTTGGACTGTGACTGATATAAAGAGTCATTGCAAGATAACTATGACTGAACAGGTTCATCAAAATTCAACAAAAATTCAGACTTCATGTTAAAATTATAATTTAATTCCTGGTTGTACATTTGCACTTTCCTATATAGCAGAGGATTATTTATAATTGCACTGTTTTTGTCACACTAATGATCATGACTTCACTTTTAAATCTGGTTCCACTTAAGGTTTCTAGTTCTTGTCATCTTGGGGAGATTTCCCTTGCCACTGCTACTGTCTGCTCATTAGGGGTAAAAAAGTATATAAATGTATAATCCGATCCTATACTTCTGTAAAGCTGCTTTTAAGCAATATTTTTATACAAATAAAATTGAATTGAATTGAATTTTGACTCAAAATGTGATTACAGTCAAGCTCCAATTATCCAAACATTTATCCGAATCTGTAATTATTTGAATCAAGTTAGGGTTGGGCAAAAATGTTTGTAAAATCGTAAAAAAAGTTTAATCATATAAGTCAAAGTTGTAAAAGGTTCTTTAAAACAACAAACTGTCTTTGTGTGTGACATGTTAAGACAAAAGGAAAAGCCAAATGCTATTCCTATAATGGCGCTTTTTTTGTACTGTAACATACACTGCTGGAAAAAAACTAGTCCAGACGAGCCTATGCAATATACATAGGCTGGTGGTGTCTTCATAATGGCATGGGGTTTGTTTATTTGGCATTCCATGGAACCCCTGGTACATCTACAAACCTCTCTGACATGTGAACACTATGTCTGCCTTGTTTCAGACGAGCCACACCCGTTCACGTCCTGCATTCGTTCAGATGTGTTTGGACTCATGCAACAGGACAGTGGTGCTGCTTATTGCCTAAAAGAATATTTCTGCAAGCCTGTAGAGACGATGCCACATAGGGGACCTACTGAGTACTAGACTGGTGTACAAGTTTTTCTGTCACTTCAGTATATGTGCATTCACTTGTAAAATTACAATATTTGTAACACATGTTTATTTTAATCACATACACTAATGGCTATTTTGGTTGTTTTTTACTCCCCCACAGTTTATTCACATAGCCAATTATCTATTTGTGTATATCTGAATCAGGTCAATCCCCAATTAGTTTAGATAATTGGAGTTTTACTGTATTTGAAATTCTCACATACTTCCAATTAAGGTGTACTGTCTTCTGGGGTTAAATGCATTATTTCTGTCATTCTGAAATGGCGATCCAAAACAAACAGAGCAAATGTTTAATTTATAAACATCAGACAGAATTGAAATGTAGTACATTTTAAAAAGTAAAAAACATTTTAGCAAACAATTTAATCAAGTTTAAGCAAACGCTAACAAAGTGTACATGTTATGCTATGTTCAGTCCTTGATTTTTAATACATTCAGAGAGTTCCTTGAATTCAAATGATCATTATAAAGTTATCTAGGATTAGTACCTTTTGCAAAAAAGATGAACACAAAACGACTTCATTTAACCTCCTCTGCTTCCTGAACATCTTACCATCTCAGTCAGACATAAACAGCAATTTACACACACACCAGAATGGAATAAGCATCACATTAGCAACCATATTGTCGCTCTTGTCTTGTATAGATTTGTATCGGCGTAATGGAGCATGGCAAAGCTTAATCTAATCATTTAGTGTTTGCAAATGGAAATTGAATGGAAATTGAATTGGGCTTCATTAATCATCACTTCAGTTCTTAATTATGATACCAATTCAACAAGCTTGGCTATTGGATTAAGCCAATTTTTTTCATATTTTGCTATATTTACCCACACAAATCATCTATGAGCATAATGATGTTCTCCTTGTCCTGTTCTGTTCTAGATGTTCAGGGCACATTAATATATCGGCACAAAGCTCTGAAAGTCAGTTTCACTCTTTAAGGTCTGAATATTCAAATCTGGCCAGCAGGGACAAATGGTAGGGGGGAAACTGTCTCTCTGAACAGTTCATTCGTCAGATCGGACGGCAGCATTTGAAACGGTCATCTGTCAGCCTGTGGACTGTGAAACACATACACGCACAGCACACCGCCAGCACACCAACTCGCACGACTTTTGTGTGCCCGGCGCAAGCTGTTACGTCCCCCTCTCACGTCGCATCTCCTCTCTGGTTTAGTGAATGGTTTCAAAGTCACACGAGTAATATCTCTACCATAGTTAGACTGCAATCAGTAATGATTTCATATCGAATCTCCCCGTAATCTAACAAAAGACTGCGAAGAGCAGTAAAGGAGGAAGATACAGATAAGGATGAGCTCAGAGTGAAAAAGTGCCTTTCCTCTTCCATGGCCACAAGGGCCAATAATGAAACCACTAAAGTGTAACATATTTATTCAGTCTTTCCTTGTGCCTTTGGCTGCATAAGCCACTGATTCCTTTGTGGTTGGTGGTCACTGCTGACTGAGTGTCCAGCATGTTCCTCAGGCTGTTCTCTATGACCATGTTCACAAAAAGAAAAAGAGACCTCCAGGGTGTGTTTGTGTGCGTACGCATGTGTGCGGCTGTGTGTGTGTGTACGCGTGTGTACGCGTGTGCGCGTACGTGAGCTGAGCTGATGACCCAGCAGACCCAGAGGCAGGAAAACTGAAGGAAAAGAAGGATGTTCTATGCTGACATCTGTCCTACCCAGCAACCCCTTCTCTCTCAAGTGCCTCGAGAGGAGAAGCTCGCACTCAGAATGGTTAACTCTTTTGTTTCTGGTCAAGATTTTTTGACTAATGCTGGCACCATGCTATGTGATCAAGCCAATATGAACCTGTATGTACTCGACTCTTATCCATATCTATGTTTATCCATATTCATGTTTATCCATATCCATGTTTATCCATATCCATGTTTATCCATATTCA
>JAOVVF010000048.1:10245566-10258608 GCA_028565595.1 Duopalatinus emarginatus
GATAGATAGATAGATAGATAGATCGATAGATAACTCGATCACAAGTATTATGGTAAATTATTTGACAAAGTATTATTATTATTATTATTATTATTATTATTATCATCATTATTATTATTATTATTATTATTATGATAATGATTATTATTATTATTATTATTATTATTATTATTATTATTATTATTGTTGTTGTTGTTGTTGTTGTTGTTATTCTCAGCAAATTGTGCCCTCATTATTTCCTAACAAAATGCCATAACATCATTTTTAAATCCTATTGTTAATACAGAAGTAATAAGATTTGTGAACATATTGAGAGAAAAAGCCTACTTTTAGTTGTAGGCTTGAACATGAAGCAGAACCTAAAACATACAATTTAGAATATATGAGGCATGTGGAATCAGAGTCTGCGGGCCAAACACTGTACAATTTGCCCTACTTTGATCTTAGGAATCACCAGTACACCAACACTCCAGGACCCCAAAACAGAAGCTGATTTGATGCAGAAATGTTGAAATATTGCAGCGTACACTCATGTAGTGCTTTCAATGTAAGAGATAGGTGCTTCGACTTAACTCAAGAGGCACGCTACTGATAAAACTGTTGACATACAGTGTAACTACAAATTAAACCACATGCTAATACACTAACAAAGATCTCACAGGAGTATAGCACTAACATACTGTTCTATATGGTGCAGTAGGCTACCATAAGGAATAACAAACGGAGCACAAAATCCCTTCATCACTGCCCACTTCTTTTCAACAGGTCATGAGGAACATTCGCCAGATCTCATCAGGAAACTCGCTCAGACACACTTCCACGGTGTAATTGTCTTAAAACAACAAAGGTTAGTTACTTTTCAAAACTCGAATGAACGAATCATTTTTCACAGTGAACAAATGTTTCACACTGCCTACAGAACTGGCACATCTACTTCACACGCAAGCCTACTTTTATTTAACTGGCAAACAAGGCAGCAAGCCAGGGCAGAAAAAGCCACCACAATGTTCTATATTTACAGCTCTTTCATTGCATTAACAAGGCTGTCTACAGTAAAGGGCCTGGGGCGAGCTTCTAATGTGGATTTAAAAACCCTGCTATGTGGCGCAGCTTCTGTTTCGCTTAATACACAAGGCCAATACAGCAGCGCAGACCTGCGTGATAAAATTATCACTCATTTGACTCAGACAACACTGTCTGGCTGGGACGCAATCTGTGCAGTTTAGTGGCCTAGCCAGTGAAGGCCGCAGGTAGAACCGAAATGTATAATCAAGTCAAGTGATTTTGAAAGCATACTTTTGGGGTTTTCTTTTTTTTTTTTTTTTACATCTGCCAGGAATTCCAGGGTTTCAAAAACCAGAAAGTGAAAAACCTGACATTTACTATCAATCTGCACAGTGATAATGGCTGTAATAAGCTTCCATTGCTGTGAATTATCGATAATAATTTCATAGGTGTAGTACAAAGCTAAGAAGTAAAATCTGGACCTGAGTGTTCATTTGCGGTTCAGGCACAACAAAAACCCTGGTACGGTTTTGTATTAATTTGAACTGAAAACTATAGAGTGTACTTCAGCACAGATGTTCACTGTGGACAAGTCAACAGCAGCTGGTGATTCATCAGAGGTCTCGAGTGTATATATTGATTAATTAAACAAATATACATAGTGCATTGATTTTCATAGAAAGCCAACTTTCTATTCCCTTCAAATCCTTTGCTGAAATCCACACTATTAAATCACACTATAATTCATGTATCACCCAGAATACGAATTTAAAGCTTACACTTCAAGTCCATTTGATGGATTAAACATCAACAATAAGCATTTCAAATGAAAAACTAGGTTTAATATGCGTAATGCTGTCGTGTTGTCCTGGTGTAACCCAATAACACAATAACACGATGACTTTGGAGATTTGATGCAGCACTGATTAGATGAATATCCATGATTATATGATCAGATGCCTCTCGCCCTGTTGCTTGCTGCTGAATTATACAAATGGTTTTATAGGGATCTGTAATGCATAATGCAGAGAGTGAAAGGTCTGGACAGACACAGGGCAATTTTATACTATTATAGAAACGTTCACAAAGGTAGAGACGAGAGTGTTACATAGGAATGAATGGCTTATTTAGCAAGAAAATAAAAAATAAAAGAAATCAAATCAGGATAAAACGAACAAATAATAATAATAATAATAATAATAATAATAATAATAATAATAATAATAACCACGTGGTATATCATAATTGCAATGCAAAAGGAATTCAACAGATATAAATGATTATAGATAATGATGTAAATGATGTATAGGTAAATACACCGCTATTCGAACTTTTTTGTGCACTTTCTGGTTAAACTTACCTGTGCATAAGCAGATGTGAATGAAAACCAGCAGAAACCTCGTTGTGACCTGCAACGCCATTGTTCTGCGTGTCCTTTATGTTTGGATGGATTTATATATACAGAAACAGAGTGATGTTTGCGTGATGTGTGCGTGATAAGCCAGTGAACTGTCACTGAAAGCGCCGAGTCCTGTACTTATAAAGCGCGCATGTATCAGAAACCCACGCCGAACCTGACGCATTCAAAGAAAAGCGCATCTTTACTTCGACTCCCACTCTGTGCGGGCTGAGTAACCGCATGCACTCACACGCTCAAACTCTGTGTCTTAAACCCAAATCAAGGCAGAGACGCAGAGATGACTTTCTGCTCCATTTCATTCGCCCGGAGACGCGCGAGACGCACCTGCTCTTGCGCGAGCTCCGCGCTGTAATTAAGACGCGACGCGCACGAGCTCAGCGTGCAGACACTGCGCGCGGCACGGGACTAACCTTAAAGAGACAGCGCGCGCACTGATCCAACTGTCCTCCTACTACCCCCCCTGACCCGACCCGCACCTCACACCCTGCACACCCATCCTGCAAACTACACTCTCCCACCCCCCTGTCCTGTTCTACTCCCCCAGCTTTCAGTATCGTCCTTAAGAGGATCCTTGTGTGCGTCATGCGTGACGCGCGACTGTCTTTTGTGAAAGTGAAAGTGAAATGCGTGAACTACTTTTTGAGTATGGTGCAGTGGAATTCACATCCGCATGTGCAATAAAACACACGCACACACACTAGGGGGCAGTGAGCACACGTGCCCAGAGCGATGAGCAGCCCGTTATCCACACAGCACCCACGGAGGGTTAGGTGCCCTGATCCAGGGCACTTCAGTCAAGTCTTGGCAGTTGCGAGACTCAAACCTGGGACCTTCTGGAACCAAGGCTGGTTCCTTAACCACAAGCCTACGGCTGCACCTGCGGACCCGTGGGGAAAAAAAACCTGCTCCAAAGTATTAGATCATCCCATTTGTGGGCATCATAATAATCCATGTAATATAAAAATAGGAAAGATCTCTTCAAGTTGAACGTAAACTGAATGTGCCTGAACCCACGAATGTGTCCAGGGTCCCCTTATATCCATGTGGTTTCCTTCAGGCTCTCTTCCTACCTTCTAAAATCCAGCCACTAGGTGAATTGGCTATGCCAGGTTGCCCTTGGTGTGAATGTGTGTGTATGGTGTCCCATTCGGAGTGGATTCACGTCTCATGGATAGACTCCACCAGACCAGACCCACTGCAACCCTGATCAGGACAAAGCGGTTACTAAACAAATCAATGAAAGTCATTTGGAAATGTACGCCTCCCAAATAAGGGTTGGGAATTGGTTTCACATTGCACTCCATTATGGGATTAGTCTGCCATTTCAGTGCGGTTAGTTCTTTGTTTACATGCTACAAACACATTCACCCAAACAACCAGCCTACACACCCACACACATCCTTTTTTGGATAAAAATGTTGGTTCTATTGCAACAAACTCCACAGGAACACCAACGCAACAATATCTGGAGAAATTAGACTTGTAAAGTGTAAGTGAATTATTTGCCTACTGTGCTTGCACACATTTAACCCAAACTACAGCTCCTGGGAACAGTTGGGGGGGTTAGGTGCCTTGCTCAAAAACACTTCATGTGCGTCTAGTCAGTTGCAGGGATTGAACCCGGGAACTTTCACTCACAACACCAGTTTCCTACCACAAGGCCACAGCTGCCCACCAGCTTGTAGATGCTGTGGAACCACCCACAGAATTCCTGGCCAAATATACCTGAGTTAATACACATATGAGCCAAAGGCAGATGTATTGTGGGCCAGAAATGGCCCAACTTTTGTCAGCCATATTTAAAGCTTGTCACAGCATACAGACTTTGGACCACATGTGGCCCACATGCGGCCCATCTTAAATCTTGGGCCGAAACTTTAACCCACATTCAAAGCATGACCCAGATCTGGGCAAATAGAGTAGGAATAGACATAGAATAGGATTAATGATCTGGACATGCTACCTCCTTTTATATTTCCAGATATCTTTTCATACATCGAGTGTATGGGTGGAGCACCTAATCACTGCAGCAGTAAAAAAATTGCAGGCCAGATAGCAGATGATTCTGCAACTACTATGACACTTGTGGGTCAGTTATGGCAACGATAAGTAGACTGTGGTCCAAAACTGGCCCAATTTTAGCAGCCACATTTGGCCCACATGCAGTCTACAATGAGAAATGATTAGAATTTTTAGCCAAACTGGACCAACTATAGAACACTATATATTTTTTTGTGGCTGAGATCTGGTCCCTGAATCCGGATGAAGAAATGTCATTTCGCTGCAGTATGTCATTTCGCTGCAGTATGTGCGTCTGCTTATTTCTCCTGCTTTTTCTCCACTTTGCACATTCAATAATGTACCAGCAGCACAATGTACAAAACAAGGTCAAGAGCTTTAGTTCATGTTTACATTAAACATCAGCATCAGGAAAAGTGTGATCTCTGTGACTTTATGCATGCCATGGTTGTTGGTGCCAGACGGGCTGCTCTGAGTAAATGGGATTTTGTGCGCAGAGGGTCTTCAAGCGGAAACACCTTGTTGATGAGAAAGATTAAGCATTATTATAATAATTAAATGAGCACATATTAATGTGAGAGTGCAGTACTTTCAGTGTTCCTTACACTTTTCCTGCTAATAAAACTATAAAATAAGACATTATACTTGTCAGCAATGGATTAAATATAACCTGCTGTTCTTTTTACTTATTCCTCTTTAAAAATCTTTTCAGAGACCAAACACATTGTGATTCACCTTAAAATGTCAGTAAATAGTGACAGAACCATGTGACATGACATGAAAATTACAGGTGAGGGAGATGCTAATGCATACAGACAAGTTTCCGTGTCAGCTTCAGGCGCAGTCATAACAGAGAAAAATGTGGAAAATACACAGTCAGTAACAGTCATACGTTTCACCTGCAATATATAGACTATGTGTCACACCTCACAGTACATCACCTGCTCTCTTAACCCAAAACCACTCAGCAGGGGGATTACCTTTTAAGAATTAAAGGCCAAGTTTGGGTCATTGCTTTGTCATAAGTGTAATGTGACAAAAATATGGCACGCACGTGCCGTGTTTGAAATGTCCAGTCACACAATACATGTATAGCCCACTATACACAGATCAGCCATAATATTAACACCATAAAACCACTGACAGTTGAGTTGAATTTTGATTTACAGTGTTATAAAACATTTTACAAAACATTGATTTACAAAGTCACAGTGGTACCTATCAAGGAGTGGGATATATTAGACAGTAAGTGAACAGTCCGTTTTTTAAGTAGGTCTTGCATTCCCCACTACAGTGGTTAGTAGCTAGCAAAAATGGTCCAAGGAGTGACAGTCAGTGAACCAGCGACTGATGTGGCCATCTGGTCTGATCCCACAGAATATCCACAGAAGCATCTGTTGCTAAAGTATTGCATTTTTTTTGTATTACACAATGAATATATCGAATATTTAATGTTCATCATAGCTGCATACAGCCAAAGTATTTTGTAATTTGAGATGCATGTGCAAAGATTTGTCTTAGAAAGTTTTACTTCAACACTGTAAAAAATTACAATGTGTACTTATCTAAAAAACAGCCATGTAGGTGTCCATGGCCTCACATATACGATGCAGATGTTCGGGGGTTTGTTTATGCAACAGAGATAAAAGCATGAATATCCACCACATAATTATGTAGCAGCCAAACATCGAAATAGTGTCCGAAATGCATTAACAGCTGTCTCTTATCCCCTAGTGTATAGAGAGGGAGTGGACAAGTGGACATACCACTGCGCTACTATAATATTAAGTTATCTCTTCGTTTTTATTTACTTATTTATTTATTTATTTATTTTGTGTCTGCCATGAATATAATAATTAGGTTACGTATCTAAATGGATAACTAAAAGTGGTTTACATTAGCATGCCCTATAGCTTATTATTATTATTATTATTATTATTATTATTATTATTATTATTATTATTAAAATTAGCTAACCTAGCTAGCTTACTAGCTAATTGCTTGGCAACTGGCTTGCATTAATCACAGGTAGCCATGAGTGTTTACATTACATTTACATTTACATGTATGGTATTTTTAAAGACGGACTTATCCAGAGCTTTTGTTTATCTCATTTATACAACAGAGCAGTTGAAGGTTAAGGGCCTTGCTCAAGGGCCCAGCAGTGGCAAATTACTAACAGAAACTAAACAAAATAAAATAGAATCATTTTGTAGCATCTCTGATTTCATAACAACTCGCCAGGAAGGTAGGATACAAATTTTGATGTACTATAATTACAAACATGCAGACAAATCTAAAGGACATTACAAAGTTTCTAGGACAAGGCAGGCATCACTAGAACAGGCTGAGGTCAAACATTATGAAAGTGATATAAAACAAAACTTACTTTGAAACACAACAATATCTGCTGCGATCCCTCTGAAGGTGAACTGAAAGAAAAGGGGGATAGATGTATAGATAATTATAGAACAGTGGACATAATATACATGTATACAAATACACTATAAAATGCACAGACTATAAACAGGGAAAACTCTAGTGACTATGAACGTGCGTTTTGAAGGTGCAGTGCTGGGGCAGCTATATTGGATGGCCGCAGAGGATTCTGCTAACTGGACTCCTGCCTGAGCGTGGCTTGGCTTAGCTGTGGCCATGGCTTGAGTGCTAACATCATCCAAGAGGTTCATTTTTTTTTTCATTTACATAAATAAAATACAGCAAAAACAGTTGGGTCCAAATGTCTGACAGCACAAGTGAAAATGCCTCTATTTTGCATTCTTTTAATTCACAACAACAACTTTCACTGCAAATGATATTACTGAGAACGTCTTAAGGAAAAAGTAGGATTTTGACAAAAATAGAAATGAATTTGAGTTTCTTAGTATTCGGTTTGTCTCCTTTTCATGTTAACGACAGTGTGCACTTTAGCTGCTATGGACTCCATTTAGATCAAATCCATCAGAGTGTCATTTGAATGCATGCTTTAACAGAAAAGATAAAAACCTATTGTAGAAAACAGTTAAAATGGCAAAATAGTCAACTTCAGCAATATGCTTACATTTAAATAAAGACCTAGACATATTTTACATGTTCTATACAAATATACTGTATAATATATTAAATACTTATGATACTGAGCATTTACTTTCTTCCTTTACCATACTGTCTTCAACATGTCAGAAATGTAAAAACGTTTATTTCCAATTTAAAGTGAAAAAGTTCAGCGTGATCTCAGACTTCTCAACCCACATTCACAATCTCATTATTACAGTATTGTATATTAGCTTTAGAGTAGCACTGATTTGAAACTGCTGTCATTGTACATCACTAATGCATTCTGGGAAACAGGATTCTGGAGCAGATGTGAATGAGCCAATCACATATCTATTTAGAGCTCTCATGCCAGCAATGTCAGAAGCTGTTAGAGGATACTGAATCATCACATGCTCTTAAAAACAACAGATGATACCGACTTGAACAGTGTACAAAAGTACTGGGTGACATTTTAACACTTCAATATAATGATCATCTATTGTCAACTGGCTACCAACTTTCTTCATGCTCAGAGAACCCCATTAACCATCATATTATTATCTTTTTCTGTGTTAAAGATTTAGATCGCCATTGTCAGTGAAAATTTTCAGATGTTTGAAACAAATTAAATACCTAAATGAAAGAAAGAGAACTATTTTGCCTTACTGTGTTTGCACACAGAAAGAATGTGATCTCCGCATTTAACCCATCCGTGCAGTGAAACACACACACCAGTGAATACTAGGGGGCAGTGAATACACTTGCCCGGAGCAGGGGGCAGCCCCAAGCCACGGCACCCGGGGAGCAGTTAGAGGAGTTAGGTGCCTTGCTCAGTCGTGTCTTGCCCTGGGTGGGGATCGAACCCGGCCACGGCTGCCCCAGTATTAACAGTACAAACACTAATAAGTCAAATACATTGGAATTATATTGGTGAGGCAATTTTAAGCTTTCATTTACTTGAGGTTCTTCAGCTTTCAGCTGTGTGTAGGCTTGTTATAATTAATGTGTAATAAAGTCTATTTTCATTAATATGCATGTAAGTTGCATGTGTGATGCATTGACAAGGCTCATTCAGTCATCCTTAGTAACTGCCTGTTCAAGGTCACTGTGGCTTAAATTACATTTCTAGGTTTGTTAGAAACTTTCCTTACCAGGAAATTTGTTTCCTGTTTATTAAGTATATCAATCTAGTAATGTGCATCTGGTTTAATAATTTATGAGACAGAACACGCATACTTAGACGTCCCCTGGTGTTAATCTGTAAAAAGCTCTATTCTAAGTGTATCTTTTCATCCAGTGTGCAGCTACAGTTTGATCAGTGCTACATTTCTGGATCTAGAATCAATTGGCAACTGAAATTCAATACAAAGTGGCTCTGTGGAGCGTTAAAGATGGAGGGCGTGGAGAGGGTAAACTGAAGCAAGCTAGCTTTAGCATCATTTGTAACACCACATACAGTGGCAGCTAACATTTGTTAAAAGAACCGTTTCCAGTGTCAAAGTCAATTCTGATTTAGATTATTAATGACAGTTTGAAATGAAACATGATTAATTTGGAGGTCACTGGGCAGTAGGGTTTTCTTTCAACACCTGGCAGAGCTGCACTGCAATGTGTGTGCAGGTTTATTTTTTCTACAGGAGTAACTGACTCCCTGGTGAGCCTCCCATTTCACTCTTTCTCCCTCTATAAGCAGCCACACTTTTTCATCCATTGACTTTGTGTCTGCTGTGAAGGGCTAACATAATTGAGGGCTCTCCATGTGAAACAAGCATCCTGTTCCACTCGGTGACCCTAAAAATACATCGGAGGAGCCTAGGACATAAAACAGCCAAGGTCAGTCAACAATGGTAATAAACCTAAGTGAAGTGCACTTGTATGAAAGGGTCACTCTGAGCCCTGGTGCAGCTTCTGAAAAGGGCAAAATGGAAAGCATTTGTCATCATTGAGAAAGCCACAGAAGGAAGCCACAGAATGATGTTTTCAGGGCGATGTTATGATCACTGAGACAAATTTAAATGTGCACCGAGCAAGCTGTATTTATTTCATGGCATCTGAGTCCTAATGTGTGATCCCTTTCTCCACTCAGGTTAGATGATAACACTATTACACACCTTATTGAACCAAGACAAAGAGGATCTATCTGACATCTTCAGACTGAAAAAAAAAATGCCATAATTTAATCTGATGCACAAGTTTCCAGTTCGACCAGATTTCAATACACACTATATGGCCAAAAGTTTGGAGACACCTGAGCATAGCAATTATTTGTGCTTTTTGATCATCCCATTTCAGATTTATTTCCCATTTGCTGTTATAATTACTCCGATTTTTCCACTTAGGCTTCAACTACATTTTAGAGCATGGCAGTTAGTCAATCATTTTTAAATAATTTTCCTCAATATTTTTCCACATATTTAGATTTACTTTTTTTATTTTCTTAGTTGTGTATTTCTATTTCTATTTTTATAACAGTCAAAAGCATTTCACTGCAGGTTGTACAATGTACTATGTATGTGACAAAAAAAAAACTTTACAGATTCAGCCATGAGTGGGGTTGAGATCTTCTACATCAACCTTAGCAAATCATGTCTTCATGGTTTCATCACATGAGCAAGGTGCAAGGTTTTACTAGAACAAGTTTGGACCTCTACGTTCCACTGAAGGGAAACTACTGCTACAGGATACATATCTGTATACTTCCAACTGTAAGACAATGGATTAAGGAAGGTTTGTACATGGGAGTGACAGTCCGGTGTCCACAAACTGTTGGCCATATAGTGTATTTCATCAGCATAGTGGGTTAGTCTCAAAACCTAGTGAGCTGCCATGCTGCCCACTGCCACTACCTAACTAGGCAGCTTGTTAAGTAGAGGGTTCTAAATGACAGGTAGATTTTTGGAGACACACTAGTTACTAATCTAACAGAGCTAGCATTAGAACAGCCTTCTTCATGCTGTCTATGTAGGTTTTCAGACAGATCCAGTGTTGTCAGGGCTTCAGCTCTGCCACACTCCAGCTCCAAACTCAGCCTCTCAGAATAGATAACAGCCACACATAATGGTCATGCACTGTACTTTGCAACCCACCCTAGTTTGGTCCCCTGAATTTTAGTTCTGTTTACCCTACCTGTTTTGTGTTTCTTGAGTATGCTCATTTTTATCACCTGTGTCTATGTATTTAAGCCCCTTTGTTTGTCTTAGTACGTCCTGCTAGATGTACCAAGCCGGTTCTGTTTGCTGAACGCCTGACCCAAGCTTGATCCTAGTTATGGCTTTTGGGCCCTGTCTGTTTATTAAAGCACCTGCAGTTGTGTTCTTATTTCTGCCTTGGCAAGCGTCTGTGCACACTTGTTTTTATTTACTTTATACTATTGCTTAAGCTTTTTTCCTGCCTCTTTAACAAATGCAGTCTGTCAACATATGTCAAAAACCTTATTAGCAAGTGTGATTTTTGTCATTCTTTGATGACAAAAGAATGTTGATGGACGGCTCCAGTATGTATAACAGAGAAATGAATGTAAGCAGTAATCATATACTGTAGAGATAAACCACTCTATAAAAAATGAATGGTGAAACCCATAACGCCAAGATGGTGACTGCTTCACATAAATCCCACTGTCAATAGAAAGAACCGATCAGCATATTAGTAAAGGTGTCAAAGGGAGGAAATGGGCCTATCATAGTCTTTTGTTAACGCATGTGCAGATCAGTGAAGCTTTAATAGCTTTACTGGATTCCGGCGCATGTTGTTAGGATGGTATAGTACAAGATGGTTTTACATAATATTACTTTTATACTAAAATTGACAGCTGTCAAATTCCAAATCTCCAGTTTACCTGACTGCATGAATAGACTGAGGGTAGAAACCAGTGCAAATATGGGGATAAAATCTAGACCGAGAGGACCTTGAATATATGACCAGGGAATCCTTGATCAAACCTTTCCTGCTATGAAGCAACAGCACTATTCACTGTACCACTGTGCCACCTTTACAATATAATAACTACACTTACTGATCAGATGCAGCCATGGGCTTGTGATTAAGGAACCAGCCATTTACCAGAAAGGTTGCAGTTTGACCCCACAATCAACATGGCATGACTAAAGTGCCCTTAAACAAGGCACATAACCTTCAACTGCTCCCCAGGCACTGTGGACAGTGTGTGGTCATTTCACTAGTCTGTGTCTATTTTTTAAATGCGGTGGTCAAATTCTTCTGTGCATGCAAGCACAATGGGTCAGTGGTTCACTTTCACTTACATGCAAAAGAGAAACATATTTGACCTCTTAACATATTTAAGTAATAAGTAAACAACTGATTGTGTAACAATTGTCTTTACAATGGTTTCACAGCAGCAGGAAACAGATCCTTTCCAGTACAGTTGATTATAAGAAATCAAAACCCATTAATTAAACCCCAACACAAACAACGCACCAGGAGCTCATGTGCTGCTTTTCACCGATGTGCCTAATGTCTCCCCGAACTATAAAACTGCTACTGAGTCATCACTTACGATCACAAACAACAGATGACACCAGCAGGCATTAGAACATTCTGTGAAAGTACTGCGTGATGTTTTCAAACACGTCTCAGCTGGGAATCATGAGCAGCAATCTGACGTACTGACCTCTTGGGTTTGTTTTAGGGTTCAAAATCCCAACATCTCTAAAAATTGACTGTAGATACAGACTAGAGAGGTAAAACAGGCTCAGGGTTCCTGCTGGCTTAAAACTTTTAGAACTATTCTATTTCTCCTGCTGTTGTCCATCCAGTCATGGTGCCATATGGCCATGTTTCTCTGCTCCAGAAACCTGTTCCCTTACTCTATAAATCCAGTGGCATTGGGGCTGCGGGTCACTAGAGGGCATGATCCACATTACATGCAACAAAAGGCCCAGCTGGCCAGACACACGTGCACACAATTGCCAAGACACAGCCATCAAGAGAAGACAATGTCCTCAGAGTGATTTGTTATTGCCTGGTGCAAAAGCAATAACGGCCCTATGTAGGAACAGAAGCAGAGACATCACATGGAAGTATAAAGTCAGGATGGTTGAAAAGGGGGAGGGTGACTGAGCAGACCTCACTCCCGCTCAGCAACAATAAAATCCACACCATCTGACCTCTATTAGACTCGACTATGGCCTTAAGATTTTATCGGACAAACAAACTCCCTTGGCGCTACAGTGTCACTGAATTTAATTAGTTCAGGAACAATAATAGTGATACTTCTGTACAAACCATGATGCACATGGTAAGACATCAGACTTATTTTAATCTCTGAATAACCAAAGCTGTACATTTAAAGAAATTCTCTGATGCCAACCTGATCGAATGAAGAACAGATTCCATACTGGGTAGCATTGCCATCTAGTGGATTTGACTGAATGGTTTAAGTAGCAGTGGTTCAGGGAACAGTCTGCAACATTGAAAAAAAAATCTTTACATTTACATTTACATTTACATTTACGGCATTATCCAAAGTGACTTACAAGAGTGCTTAGTTATATTCTTGGAGTATCTGAAACTAGTGAAGGTAAATCAGGATTCAAGAACTCAGAC
>JAOVVF010000048.1:10277715-10302547 GCA_028565595.1 Duopalatinus emarginatus
GAAACCCATTAGAGACCCTGGTCAAACCTTTGTTTTGAAGAACGAGAAACCCATTAGAGACCCTGGTCAAACCTTTGTTTTGAAGAACGAGAAACCCATTAGAGACCCTGGTCAAACCTTTGGATTGCCAAAATGTCATTAAAAAGAAAGAACACACTGGTACATAGATAGATAACTTTATTAATCACAGATATTAATCCTAATCTGTGAGCTCGTTAATCCCAAAGGGTTTGGTAGGCCAAGCAAGACCTCCACTGCTGTTAGCAGAAGAATCCTCACTATGGTAAAGACGATCTTTAACTGACTGTCCGACAGATCAGAAACAGCCTTCAAGAGGCAGGTATCTATTTGTCAGAGACGACTATTCGCAGAAGACTTCATGAACAGAAATAGGCTGTAAGAAGCAAACCACTAATTAGTTGCAAAAATAGCTAGATTACAGTTTGCAAATAAGAATTTAAAAGAGCTTGCAGAACTCTGAAAATAGGTCTTGCTAACAGATGAGACCCAGAGAAACTTGTATTAAAGTGATGGCAAGAGCTAAAAGTGGAGACAAAAAGTAACTGCTGTAGGTGTTGTAATTCCAACATGGTAAAACCGAAATGTATACAAATTTAAGTCAGAACTGTGTACTTTAAATAGGTCTGGTTGATTATGATTTGAAATTTTAAACTGTCGAACATATAGAGGGAACTATTAACACTTAGCCAGTCCTGCTTGTCCTAATCACGTAAAGAGCTTTTATTACACTTCTTCTACCTTGTGTTAAAAGCTCTTTTTTATGTAATGGTGTCTGTAACATGTCCCAGACCTCCCTGTCCTTGTCCATGTCTATTAGCGGGGACCCAGATGGAGCCAGATCCAGGGATTAGGTCAGATTTTCCTTGGTTTATTAAAACATTGCAGTAACATAATGATACTGGGGGAGATAACCCTTAACAGCAGTCAGGAGAAAAAAATATAAGACAAATCCCAGCTTATGGGGATCTTCCATAGAGGGAAGAAGACCTTCTAGTGATTTAAGTTTAGAACCAGCTTCTTTGAATTTTCCTTGTAATTAAAGTAACTTTAATCTGTAAAGCACTTTAAAGTGCTGTGACCTAAATTAGTAAGTCTTGACTTACTAATTACATCTGAATGTTTTTAGTGTTAAACTGCTGCATGTTGTTTTAGATAGAAAGACAGGGTGTGTGACTATAGGAAAAGAATTCATTTTCAGCCCAATCTATTTATTTATATGCAACACCTCTTTGTGGCGGCATAGTGGTGTAGTGTTTAGCGGAGTTTGCATGCTTGCGTGGGTTTCCTCCTGGAACTCTGGTTTTCTCCCACAGTCCAAAGACATGCACGTTAGGTTGATCGGTCACTCTACTAGTGGTGAGTGTGCGATAAGGCGAAGTGATGACATCAATGTATTTATGTGATGCCTCTTTGACTTGCTATTTATATGTATGTACACTGTACATACCATTATGCCTCAGTGACAATGTTTGTAGTCTGGCTAAGAGCACATCATTGTTTTTTGTTTCTTTAAGAAGAGCTCTAGGCTTCAGTCATGAGGAAACTTACCTGTTGATGCTCAGTAACATGTATGACACCAGATCGTGATGCAGCATGTTTCTCAGGTCTGTCTGCACCTACACATAGAAACAGTAACAAAAAAATGAAGGGAAAGCGAATGATTTAATGTTTAGCTTATATAAATATCACTGGCAATATTTAGTGAATGTGTCTGAAAGTGAGCTACTCTTTTGACCAAAGTGCAGTGGAACACACAGTGAAACACACATACACACTAGGGGGCAGAAAGCACAAATGCCCCTAGGGAGCAGTTTGTTCAAGGGTGCTATAGTTAACTCTTGTTTGGTTGTGGGACTTGAACCGGGGACCTTCTGGTCCCAAGGATTGTTTCTTAAGCATAAGCCTACAGCTGCCCCAAGTGCTGTTTACTGAAACAATGCTACTGCAATTATGTTTGCTAATGTTAATGTTAATATTACCTGGGTAATGCTAGCTGGAACATTACTCCATGATATAATAATAATAATAACAACAACAATTTGGTTATTAAAACGTAATGTTAGCTTATTAAATTTTATTGTCCTTTTTCACTTCTTTCTCACTCTCTGCTTATCACCACAGCCAGGTGTCGTCACGTCTTTAATTCCTGGGTACTCACTTCCTGAGCCAACACTGCAAAATGTAAATAGCAGAAACACTGCAATGTCATTGTCACATGTACAATTATAGCTGGTACAAAGGTACAGTGACACAAGAAGCAGCAGCTACAAAACACATAAAAAAGGGAGCCAAGTAGAATAAATATTTCTTGATGCATGCACCGTACAATGCCATGATTGGAGCTATTCCCCAGTCCTGTATCAATATTACACATGACCACTGTAATTAAAGGTCATGGAAATTTGTATACGAAACCATTGTGAAACCATTGTGATGGAGCGGTGCTGATTTCGGTTGTTATGCAAATGAGCTGCACATAAGGTTGGAGAAACTTACAATCAGCTGAGACAGGAGAAGATCCACATGATGTCCAGATGTGTCCAGATGATCGGGTTTTTTTTTCTGGGAGTAAAATAAAACAAAAAGAGACTATACAGATGAGGCAGGTGGGATAAAATTAGTTAAAATAGAGCTCTGGGTGAGTAGACATGACAAGTCATGACAGTATATAACAAAGATGTGATAGTGGACATGAGTTATATGACGATGGAAAGAAAGGAAAGAAAAAAAAATGAATAACAGTTCAAATAATTGAAATGTATAGCTCTGTCTTTCTGCTTTCTGTATATGGTGTGTGTATGCAAGTGTAATTTAGTCATTTTAGTGTGTTATATTTTACATTAACGGAGAGTTTTATTGCGTGTTTGATACTGAAGTTTTGTCAGTGTGTGCGATTAATACGGCTCTGAGTTCCAGTGTATTATTTTAGTTTTCTTGGTAATTGTTAACACTTTTTCCGAGAAACCATAGTGTTTTCTACAGCAATGTTGTATTTAGTCATATGTGCGAGTAGGCAGAGTGATGAAGAGACTGTGATGGTATGATTCAAGAGATGGAATAATTCCTTCGTGATTTGTTTCCCGTAGTAATTAACAGCTGTTCAGTACCTTATGGCATGTATATAATCGTCTGGTTTATTTCACATGCAGTGCATAATAATGTCGGATTTCATGTAAACATCTGTTGTCCTGTGTACCGACTGCTATGAATACACTCAGGATTCAAAATCTCTAGATAACATGGCAAATGTTTTTCTGTAGCAAATGTAGGCATAAACTTGAACATTATTTTATATTATTTTGCTTAGTACTTGATAATTAGATATTAAAAAGCTGATAATAACGGCGGGTCTAACATGTCAGTTTCAAGCAAATGTTGGACCTGAGTTGAGCATATGATGGCTCTACAAATGTAATTGTCCAGTTCATGCTTCTTGTTCTGACATAAGAAGGCTATAGAGGTGTTGTTTTGACAGATGTTTTTCGGATTTCCATCCATCCATTCCAAGTTGGGAATCTTCACAATTTTTGAGAAATCGAGTTGTGCCATACAGGAGTGTGATTGGCTTATAAAAGAGGCAAGTTTGTTCCTGCTACAGTAGGAACAAGGTAGTAATCACTGACCTACCTGTGCTTTTTCTAGAAGTTAATTAGGCAAGAAACACAGCTTGTTATGTTACCAAGAAACTGAAAAGTACAAAATCCTTAGTGCTGAAAACTTTGCTGTCACAGAAAACATATGGTTATGAAGTGGCTCTTTGTTAAATAACAGCAGGTTTGTATTCAGGCTTTTATTATTAGAGTTAGACTGGAGAGCATCATTGGCTCGGTAGGTTAAGACTCCAGGGTAATAAGCATAAGCACAGGGGTTTGATTCGACGCTGTTGGTCTCTTGAGCAACATTCCTGTCCCAGCCACTGAGGGGTTCAGTGCACCTATTCAAGGTTCCAAGGTACCACTAGTACCACAGTAACAAATGTGTTTGGGTTTAATGCCTTGCAGTTTCCTGTAATAATGCAGATGAAATGTTCAAAAGAAGACATAAACCATGCATTTTTCCTCCCAGTATTCCTCTGGAGGAAGATAGAAACCCTCACTTTAGGGAAGCTGGGTACAACACCATCTGGGCTCATTGGTTTCACACTACTCTTTCCTAATAGCTAAGTTTCTTTGTACAGCAAATGTACAATTACTAAATATTAATCACTTTGTGTCTACAATCTTAATACTGAAATCTCTTGTTACAAATAATAATAATAATAAATAAATAAACAATACTTTTAAAAATAAACACAATCTGTTTTATTTTACCACATATTTTATCAAGTGTTATATCTCATAATTTGAGTCTAGCACACACATGTAGTTCTTGTCCTTAGCTTGGTTAAAGAGTGGCTTGCACCAGGAAGCGCACCCAATGTAAAACTTGTGCCAGATCAAGTACAAATCCGTGGGTTAAGTCTTCCTGGAAAAGACAAAGCAATCATGTGTTACATCACTGTTGCGTCTGATTGAGTTGTTCTTGTTCATGTGATGCTCGATGGCTGCTTGAAAAATTGAGCCTGCAGATTGTTTCAGGATTAGAGCAAGGAATAAGACTGATTTCTATCTGAAATAGACAGTCGTATCAGTATGAGGTCAGCGGCTTTCAGAGCCAACGAGAAATCACAGACTCTACACATAAGATTAAAGGATGACGTCCATGTTCTGATATAACAGTTCTGCACCCATTCTTCCAGCTGCCTAAGGGCAGTGCAGTTTAGTCCATCAGAGCTGGTTGTGTTTGTTTGGATTCACTACCAAGCTGGCTGATCTGGAGCATAGTGGCTGCTTGGATCAGATGATCCAGCTTCAACTGTCTAGCCCAGAAGGACATGTTCTCTGTAAGTCACCGTTTCTGTATTTATTTATTGATTTGCTTCTTGAAGGTGGGTGCTCAATCCTAAGATTCAGACCTGAGTACTTCCAACTGTTCTCACAATTTCATGCTCTATTTGATGTGTTTTCTAGTTGAAAACTAAAGCTAGTCTGAAAATGTGTTCTGTAGTTTTGCTTCATCTGACAAAATTTACATATCCTTCATATTTCTTACATTTACATATATTTTTTACATTATTAAATATATTGATATTTCTTGGTTTGTCAGTCCATTCATGTCTCCGGGACATCTCAAGAATGAGTGTACAGTGTTCATGGAATTTAAATAGAACTAATATCATTGTAACTAAAAGCTAAACTGACAACATTTCAAAGTTGATCCAAACAGGGTCAAGGTCACAGCAAGGACAAATTTCTGAAAGAGTTTTTATTCAAAGCTTCTGTCCTGTGTGGCCTACAGAGATGTTATTTACAGGTTTATTTTCAGGAAATCACTATTTTTGGGTTTTTGCAATTGGTCCATTTATGTGATTGTCGTTGTCTGCTCAAGATTCACGATTCGTGTCATTGCATAGTTGTAGGATTCATACTTAAAGATTACATTTTGGAGTTGATCTGAACAGGATCAAGGTCACAGCAAGGGCCAATTATTGTTCAGATGTTTTTAAGGGTGTTTCTGGCATACAAATGAGTTAGAAGAATGACTAGACTTCTGCTGAAGGTATCTTTGTCAATGTGTTGGCATTAAGTTTTGCTTATTTAATTGATATTTTAGAAGCTAATATTTCTGTTCTTCATCTGAGATATACAGATCACCATGTAAGCTACACCCAAATAAGTTACAGAAATAAAAAAAGGAGTAAATAAATGCTCTCATCTTGATATACACATTAAACACGCTGATAAAAAGGTTTGTTGCCTTCCTGCTTATGGGTATAATGCACATTCAAAACACAACAGTGTTCTGATCTCAGTCAGACTTTAATAATAATAACAATAATAATAATAATAATGCAAATTTGCAATACTGGGGAATTCTTTTTCTTTCTCATGTTTCTGTTGTCATATCCAACAATGTCATTTAATCATCCAGGCCTAGTTTAAATCCTTGTCAGCATTGGTTGGTGTGGTACAGTGGTAACATCATTGGCTCCCATGTGAGAGACCTAGGTTTGATTCCCGGTCTGGGCAGCCAGTCTGTGCTACACCACTAAGGGTCTTTGGGCAAGACTCCTAACACTACATTGGCCTCCTGTAATACCAGTAACCTTGTAAGTTGCTCTGGATAAGAACGTCTGCAAAATGCCACAAATGTCTCAACTGAAATAAAAATGCAGCTGTATTGAGAGATTCTTGGGCCAGTGCACTTGGGTATTTTTTACACTATGCTGAGCAGGATTTTGTCAGATCCTTATGACCACCACTTTTAATGCATCTCTCAATTTATGTGAGTTTTTAGGCATGCACAAGCACCTCAAAAACGTAATAGGAGTCTTCACACTATTGTCCTGGGGCATTCAATGAATTCTGCAAGAAAACAGTTAATTTAAACTAAAAGCAACTCAGCTGATTTTAATAATGGAATACATATGATAAAATACTTTTTTATTTAAAGACATTGTTTAATTTCAATAGTGATCAGGTGCACTAATAACTTAGTTAGGTAAATCACATACCTAACATACATGCTCTAATTTGCCTCTATTGCAGGTGAGTCACAGAAAGTCGAGATGCCGAGGATCGACGTAGAAGCAGTCAAGGGCCAAATGGTGGTTCTGGAGGCCTGGTACACTCCCACATCCCTCATCGAGAAAAATACAGTCATCTGGAACTTCATGGCCAAACAAGTGAGTGACAAGTGCTGGCAGCAAAAGTATACTAATTTCTCCACATGGTCATTAGTTCAGCATTGTCTCTAATACTTTGTGTATTTTTGGCTCGGCCACAGATGTTCACAAGGTCCAAAATAGAGCCATGTGATGTCATTTTTGAAGGCTTAGTAAAAGCATTTCATTTCATTCAACAGTTTTCACCAGTAAAATTGTAGCTTAAAGTCACTGTAGCATTAAACAAACTAGCACTTTAAAATTGTGTTTGACCATCTTAACTTTAATTATAGTGTGCATTCGACAGGACATTCTTTCAAAAACCTTAGTGATGTCACAATATTTATTTGCATCCAGAGTTGCATTTATTTTTCTTGTTGCTGACGATAGCCTGAAACCACCCTGTAAAGTCATATCCAGCACATCCCAAAGACTTTCAATAGATTTAAGGACTCTTCCTGATTCCTCATGCTCCCTAAATCATATTTTCACAATCTGAGCCTGATGAGTCTTTGCATTGTTGTTTTATATTCTGTGCCATCAGGCATGGAAAAATTCATTGATGTCATAACCTGCACCTTCAGTACATTCAGGTTCTCAGATGACTTCATTTTATTGACACAAAACATTGCTAAGCCTTGACCTGAACAATTAAAGCAACCCCACACTCCAAATTCAAATGTAAGTGTTTTTAGGCCAGGCAGTGTATAGAAATGTAGCTGTTACATTTCACAAAACTTGTGTTTTTGATTGTGGCTTCAGAGAATCCTAAATTCATGAACATGGATCAAAACATAAAGGCTGTTTATAAAGAAAAAAAAAGATGTAAAGATGTACTGTAGTGTTGGGTTTCATCTAATTTTTTTATATAGCGGCCTTGAAAAATTATGATACAAATCCTTTAAAAATGATAGGTACAAACTACGCATTCAGAATAATTGTGTACAGGCTACACTGAGTTTATGGGGTTTTTTGAAAAAATATATATATATCGCCTTAGTACATTAATTTAAATAATATATATCACTTTCTGTGAAAACAGCTGTCAATGGTCACCAACACTTTCACCTGTCAAAATCACAAAACTAAAAATTTAGATTTTTTTCTAGTTAGTTTCTAAGCATTTTCTTTATAATGGAAAGGAAAATCTTACTATAAGATAATGGCTTAAATCCTAGGATTTCAAATAACTATTTTGCCAGCAGATGATTTTTTAAATATGGGATGTCAGACAAATTTGATCACTAATCACTCTTTTTTAACTTCAAGTCATGTTAAGTTTTTTCCTATAATGGGTGTCAATGAGGAGGAAAACAGTTAATGTACAGTAATGTCCGTGCTGATAGGATTTCAATTTTAAGTTTCTGACAGGTGGAAGTGTGTATAATGAGAGGTATCCAAGAGCAATTTGGTTATCGCTGATCAAAGTTGTGGAACATTGTGCCATTGCAAGCTTTTTCACATTAAATGATTTAAGTTAATGTTAATTTACCATTTTTAAGGTAAAAGCTTATACTGTAGCCTGTACACACTTTATAACCTCATTGTATGGGGTTTGTATGATATATATTTTAAGGAGACATATTATACTAATTTCCCACATGTTAATCCGGCTCCCTGGGGTCTTATTGAAATGTCTTTCAAAATACAACATTGATCAAATACAGGTGTCTTTCCACCCTGTCTAAAAATCTCTTTTCAAATGCTCAGTTTCAATGCCTGTTGCTTTAAATGATAATGAATCACCTCTTACTCCAGCCCCATCTGCTACAAAGTGGTATGATACTAAATTCCGCTTGGTAAGACATGTTACTTTATTCCACTTTTTGACCATTGGAGATAGGTCAACCTCAATTTTTTTCCCCATGATGACCCAGGTTTTGAAAACAGTCAGACACATTTTTTAAAAAAAAAAAGCACTTAAAGTTCTTCGATTTCCTCAAAATGCCCCCAAAATATTCCACTAGGTGCTTCGACTGAGACAAATTTCCCCTAGGTGGGATTGAGTGTGTGAGAGTTGGTGCCCTGAGATAGATTGGGCTGGTTTTATCAACGCCTCACACACAGTTTCCAGGTTAGGCTGGATACGCTGCAACCGTGACCAGGATGAATGATTAGTGTATGTGAGAAAGTGAGAAATTGTGACATTAAATGCATCTCTGCAGTGAGTCACTTACATCAGAATGAGCCTAAATCACGGGTTTGCGTTTAATGCTGTCTTGCTTTTCTTTCTTTCTTTCTTTCTGTCATCTGTTTTACATATTTTACATAAATATACCATAAAATATTAAATATACCATAACATAAAATGTATATGTATACTTGATTTAGTGAATAGGCCTGGGGAGGCCTGAGGAGGGCACAAATCAGAAAAGGGGGTGAATATCAGATATCTAGACAACAAAACACAGCCTAGTACATGGTTTCTGAGAATACAAATATATAAAAAAAAAACACACACAAAAGGCGGGGTTTACATAGGCTAGACTAGACAAGGCTAACTAAACACAAATAAACCTAATCTAAGAATCAGCAGAACAGAAAACGAGTAGGAAAACCTAAACTAAAAACTTCAGTGGACAGAATGGGTGGGAATTGAAGTACTTGGACTGGGTGCTGCCATCTAGCTTGAGTGTTTTTCCCCCATAGTCCTAACAATTCCTAAGAAAATACCTGTGTTATAGTACTCTAGAATTAACAGTGGATGCAAATCATGGCTACACTTACACAGCTTGTATTGCATAGTAATGGGTAAAAGACAGGACAAATAAATATTTTGAAGGGAACGCACCATTACTCAAATGAGCGGCTGAATTAGACGCGAAAGACAGTTGGATAGTTGGACTCAACCGTGAAAGCACTGATTTCAAACACAACACAAAGAGAAAACATAAAGGCTATGATTCATGGAATGTCATTTTATTTTGGGGCCCACATTAAGACCAGGGTGCATCTTCATCCCTTTACACCCTATAGCGCTTGTGTCCAAATGCCTTCAGAGCACATACAATATGTAAGTACAGTCTAGTGCATGCTGTGTATGTGTTTTCTTTGCCCTCACAGTCAATGCTAGAAAGATGGTACCACCCACCATTGCTTTTCTAGCTACTTGTAAAGTAGTGATTGGTGTGCTGTGCCATTGCAGATCATCTCCTATTCCTCAGGAGAGATTGGGATTGGTTCTGAATTTAAAAAGCGTGTTGGCTTCGCTGCACCCATGCCCTCTGCCAACCTTTCCATCTATATCAACAACACGCAAGAGTCCGACGCGGGCTCTTACCTCTGCAACGTCATCATTCCCGGAGCACCAGGTCTCTCTGGGGAGCTGAGACTCCATGTTAAAGGTTAGTACAGTGAATGTTTAGAGTCATGAGGCTTTAATAACTTTAGTATTGGCTGATACACAGTTCAGTCCTCCATAATAATGTGATAGGTGCTAGAGATGATGATGATAGTTATGGGTGTGCAGAGGTGTTTATAAGGTTTAAGGCAGCAGAAAATAAATACACTCACGAAGGGAAAACCAAGTCCGCCACTACGTTTATGCAGTATACAGTACATGTTGCACTCGATAGTGTTTTCAGTTTTGAGTACCTGAAATCATGTGATCAGGAGCAGATAGCTGGATATAAATCTGATAATAGACAGAAATTAGATATCTCAGGTTTGCAGATTTAAAGTGCAGGATATCAGCCACTTCTTACAACCCATGTATAGAGCATTTAGTTTTCATTTTCTAATAAATTTCACTAATCCAGTGAAACTGTTTCATGAATACTAACTGATGCAGAGTGCACCGCTATAGTGGGAGCACAGGCTCAAATCTTTTTTTTTATGAATCTTTTAAAATTAATTTTATTAATCTTTTCCCCCTTTTTTATTGCCCTGTATTATGTTTTTAGATGTAAACACACCACTGACAATGTTTTTTTATCTTGTTCACTTCATAAATACACCTCTTCTGGTGGTTAAGTGAATTCATTCATTAACTTGTACTTTTATGTTACTATTTAATCTAAATAAAAATATTATATAATAATAATAATAATAATTACTATCATTATTGTTGTTTTAATTAATTATTATTATTAATATTATATTATTATTATTATTATAATTATTATTATTGTTGTTGTTGTTATTATTATTTAATAATAATATTAATTATGAACGCATACACTAGGGGGCAGTAAACGCACTTGCATCACACCAGCCCCTATCTACGGCACACAGGGAGCAACTTCAGTTGTCTTGTTGGTTAGTGGGATCGAGCTGGCAACCTTTTGGGCTGATGTAATGCAGATGTAGTAATAATATTAATAGTAATAATATTAATAGTAATAATAATAATAATAATAATAATAATAATAAAGATAATTAGGCAGAAGGTGCATTTCTAATCATAATTCAGCTAAACATATTGCTAGTTGTTTTGGTATACGTGGTTTATCTGGTTTTTTTCCAGTCCCTCCCTCCACTCCAGTGTGCTCTATATCTGGAGATCCTGTGTTGAGAGGGAACGTGACATTAAGCTGTAAGTCCAGCTATGGGAACCCGGTCCCTCAGTACAAGTGGACCAAGGCTGCTCCTCTCTCTGAGGTCTACTTTTCTCCGATGCAGAGTGAGTGCACTGGGTGTCGTATATCAGAATATATTCAGCTTTTTTAAATTTGTTATTCTTGTTCAATTTTTTTCTTGGTGTTTGGTCATGTCACAATACATTTAGCACAGATCTCAGACAGTGGAGCATTACTATTCTTATATATTGCACCTCAAGTGGAAATGGTAGTAGTTGTAATTTACAGTGGAGATAGAAATAGCAGCTGGATGCAAATCAGGGTGAATTAAACAGAGTAGGACAATAGTAAATAAAAATAATAAATAATAGCAATATAGTAAGGAGAGTACCAATAAATAATAATACATTTATTAAGTAGCAACAAATTGTTTTATTATTAATATTAATATTATTAATTTTCATCTAGTGTTTCATCTAGGAAATGAAGTTCTGTGTGAACCTCCTTAGTCCCAGTTCCCTGCTGTTGCCAGCTGAAATGCTAGATGGAAATACAAACCCTTTAACTTTTGACTAAGGGACTAAACGCCAGGCTTCACACAACCCAGTGTAGTATTCGGATGTGGGGATAGAAAATGTCGTCAATCTGGCATTTTTTTTACGCTATATGCCCTAGGAATAAGGCCTGCATTCCTGCTGTTGCTGAAGACACTGAAGTTCATTATAAACAGTAATAAAAGTTATGTCTTGATGGCACTGGTTAAAGGCAAAGTGGCATCATGTCCTGCCCTAATATCACTAACGACAGGTCGACAGTACATTCTCCATTTCCTTCTCTTCCTCGTACACACTCATACATAGGTAACCACTTGTGACTTTCTTTTCTTCACTGCTCTCCCAGAGTGGCGGTCATGCCCTCAGCCTATGCTTGTGCTTGGCTACCTGGGTAAGGAAGTAGACAGTTAGTTTAGATAGATTCATTACACAAAGTGATATACTCGCCAACCGCTTTATTAGTTACATTCACATCTAACGTCAGAACTGGGGAAATCTGATCTCTATACTGTGTTGTGGTTGTTGGTGCCAGGACACAGTCTAATTTAGTTTTTTTTTTTTGTTTCTTAGAAACTGCTCATCTCCTTCATGCAAGAGTCTCTAGAGTTTAGAAAAACTTACGTCTAGCAAGCAGTAGTTCTGTGTGTGGAAACACCTTGTTGATGAGAAGAGGAGGAGGATGTATACAGAAAATGAAGTAACCTGAAATTGAAAAGCATCATGCCCACTGTAGCCTAAGATTCCTGCTTTTGTGTCAAGTGTCACGATTGGCTAGCTGTATTGACATGGAAGAAAGAATATGCCATCCCTTAATTTTTCTTAGAGAAAAGCGCTTCCACCCACTTCTGTATGCCTGGGCTTACAGATGCCCATGATTGGCTAGTGTCAAGTGTCATGACTGGCTAGCTGTATGGAGAGAGAGTATGCCACCCCTCCCTCCCCAAGCCCAGGGCCAGTTTTGCTATCTAGACTCCAGTTACGAACAGCTGTAACATCACCTGCGACTCCAGTGACAGGGCATCACATGGGAGCCCAGGTAATCAATAGTTTCTCAACTTAACCCGTCTGGCACCAACAGCTATGATACTGAGATCACATTTTTTTCCCCATGCTGATGTTTAATGTGAACACTGAGTAAGAATTGTATCTGCATGAGATTATACATTGTGTTGCTGTCACCAGCTGATTGGATAATTAAATAAATAAGCAGGTGTAAATACGGCTGTGTGATATGATGATATATATCGCGTGAAGATAGAAAATCGCCTATCGTTTAATATTATGCTCTATCGTCTGTTTTGTTGTGTCACGAAATACACACTTTACTGCAGTCGTTTTGTTGTTTGGATGACGCGTTAAAGTGGCACACATACAAACATGTAGGAGACGAATGTGGCGCAGACTGGACTAATTCCGCACAGGAGAGGGACCCGGACCAGCAAGCACTAAACAAGGAGCTCGTACCTAAAGGATCCTTGTATCTTTTGGTCATTTGATTTTCATTTTAGAAACAGAAATTAAAAAAAAAAAGTCAAAGAAATGGTTATTAGGTTATTTATTACAAGAAACAGAGGAATTAGTCATTTTTCATTTTCCTTGCTAGAAATCACAAATACAAAATGTAACAGCGAATCATTTCTCATTTCTTTCTTCACAAAACAATGGACAAAAAAAACAGAAAAAGGCTCTTTTTTTCTTTTGTTTTTCTTCAGCGGAAGTTTACGCTCACAAGGCTGTTGTCAAGGCAGGAGGCAGGAGGCATGTAATACTTGTTCTTTTTTAGCTGCAGACCCAGACATTGAAAGAGTCTTTCCTGCGTCACACCATACGGCAGAAAATGAATTTAATTTAATTGTTTGACTTTGTATAATTCAACTTAGAGAAATCCTTTTTTTCATGTGGTCATTTTTTTATTTGAAAAAAAAATCACTGAATTTACAGAATATATCGTGATATGTATCGTTATCGGGATGTGAATGGACCTATGTCGGGATACAAAATTTTAGTCATATCGCACAGCCCTAGGTGTAAAGATGTTCCTAATAAAGTGCTATATACGTAGATAAGTATGACCTGAAGAGATTATCATGCCTACCTGATGTAGTAGAACACCCCCATCTTAGTGATTCACTGTTTAGCTCCCTGTCTTAAAATGTATCGCTATAGTGTTTGCAGAAACCGTAATATATGGCATTGTGGTTTGTAGGTATAGATTATTATAGAGTCCCAGAGGAGCACCTGATTAAACCATGCAAAACCAGGAGCTACTGAAATGTTTGGATTTACTCTGTTTCATCTTACACTCAGCAATTATTTTAGCTTACTGAACTTATTGGCTGATAATTAGGCCAGTTAATGAGGCATGTATCTCAGGGCTTTCAGTGAGTGTTATCCCATAATCCTGTACCAAACATCAAATCCTGCTCAGATAGCATTTGTGCAGTCTTAATGCACTTTCTTTTTAGGTCTAGTGAAGCAGAAGGTCGTCGCTTGATGTCCTTTAAATCCAGTGGTTTTATTTTAATTTGAGGATTTATTTGTCCTGATTACTCTGATAACGAGCATGATGTTCAACATGTGTATGGATGCTGATGTTTTTTTTGTTTTTTTTTTTGTTCAGATGAAAGGCAGGGCACCCTGAGGTTGAGCAACCTGACCAAAAGCATGTCAGGAAAATATGTGTGCAAGGCCAGCAACACGGCTGGGAGCGACAGCTGCCAGATCAACTTGGAAGTCTCCACGCGTGAGTACCAACTTGAGCAGAAAGCAGCGTCTTGTGCTAAATGAGTCGGATCTGCTGTAACTGAAGTGTCTATTCCTCTGCAGCCAGCAATGCCTGGCTGATAGCAGGAGCCACTGTGGGTTCACTGGTGGGATTTACTGCTCTTGTCCTGTTCCTCGTCTTCATCTTCAGGAGGGAATGTGACACCGAAGAGGAAATGGCCAATGAAATCAAGTGAGCATCAGCTTCTAGTCTTGGTAAAGGGTCTCCTCGCAATCTGTCTCAGTGGTGGTGTAAGTGTTAGTAGGATCTTCTGTTTAATATTCAGCTGTGTAACAGAAAAGCATCCGCCATATTGTCTAGAAATTGTGAGCTCCACTCCTGATGATGGCACAGGGAACATGATTGGCCATGCTTTCTGGGTGAGAGGGATGTCATGCTGTGTTTCCACTATCAATTATAGTGGCGCTAGCTAATCATGGCCATCTGTGAAGCCATTTTATGCTAAAGTTGATGCGCTTTTTAGTTGAGGCTGTTATGCTGCCTTGTGATGCAGCAGTTTGCAAACACATGGCTGGATAGATTCAAGTGTCTCCATGGAAGCATGTTTTAGAGCTGATGGAGCTGGTGGAAACACACCCATTACCTTTACATAACATCTCTTATTCTTTAATTCATTGCAGGGAGGACGCTCAGGCTCCAAAGCGGGTTTCCTGGGCTAAAAGCACTATAGGATCAGACATCATCTCCAAGAATGGCACTTTGTCCTCTATAGCCAACAGTCCTGCTCCTCAGGACCCTCCTCACATGCCAAACAACCACTACCCTTACTCCCCAAGGGTCTGTAACTCCATTCTCACTGCTTCAGGTGGCACACGTCTGTACCCAGGTGATCCCAGTCCTCTCCATGGGCTGCCCGGCTACAACGTCAACAAGACACCTACGCATGCCCAACATCACCACCAACCAAAGAACAGCTGCACACTCAGGACTGATGGAGCTCAGCCTCAGGCACCATGTCCCATTCCTGTACTCGTCAGATCGGTGCCACTCTGTGGTGCCGTGCCTGTCATGGTACCTGCTCAGAAACAGGCCGGTTCACTTGTCTAGCAAGTCAAATTCTCCATCTATTGTGGACGAATGTCCAAAATGTACAGTTTTTATATTTAAGGTTAGAGTTCTTTATAGAAAATATTACTATACAGTTTTATAAAGTCTATTGCACGGGTTAAGATCAGACTGTTTGTTTTTCTGCCTCGAACTGTGATGTATATTATCATATTTCCAAATTATGACTCTCCTCCAGACAGGATTTGTCATTTACGTCTGTATTTGACTTCATTCGATTTGACAGTTGTTGTTTTTTTTTTGTCTGATCCTTTTCTAATTACCAGAAATTGAAAAAAAAAGAAGTAAAGAGCGTCTGCTTTAATGCTGGTATGTTAAAAGTTGCATATTTACAGTTTGATGCAGCTCAGTAGAGTGATTTGACAATATTATTGTGTTTATTAGGTGTGTTAGGTGACTTTTTGTGCCTCTTTTTTGCTCAGGAGTTTCTACATTTAATAGCACAACTCTTTAACAGCCATTAGCAGATCTCTCCATCTGAACAATAAATGTATTTTAAAGGTTTGGTTTTTGAGTTGTTGTGCATTTTAAAAGAAAGTGAAACCATTCATAAATGTTTTGTTCATACTAGAAAGGAGGGACTAGACTGTATTTGTGGTTGTGCGTATTCTTTATGTTTTACGAGATGTGTTTAAGACAATGTCAGGTTGTGACTTCATAGTTGGTGCTTCAGTCGGTTTGGTGCAGATAGATCGGGATTAATATAACTACCAAAAAAAAAAGATTGTTCACTAAATAAGTGTAACTGAATTTCCTCTTTTACTTTTATGATTTTCTGATTTGTGGCTCTGTTTCTCTCGAGCCTTTATTCCATAACTGTCCACATGGTGGAAGCAAATTTCCTATACCTCATGTTCATTTCTTTAATAAATGATTGCTCAGTATAGAATAAACTGAATAGTTGAATTTTGAGACGCACATTTCTGGATTACTGTTTTATATTGTTTGATAGAAAATAATAAGATTTGTTTTGTTGTAAAGCAGCAGTTTAGTGTTGGTCTTATTTCCACAAAGTTCCACCTGTTTGTCCTGTGCTTAAGCACTAACCCATGTTCACTGCTAATAGATGCCAGGCAGGTATGAGCTGTACAATATGTTATCTCAGTAAACGACAAGGAAACGAAACCTGAACTTGAGAAACACAAACTGACATGGCTCTCACTCGCACGTTGTTTGTCTCCTGGATTTTGATTCACTGTTTTGGTAAGTCAGAATCCTTTAACTTCATTTCACTTCACTTCACTTACTGCTGAAAACCTCAGTGTTCAGGTAGTTCTGTATGTTGCCATGGTTATCTCAGTGGTCATTAGGAATCTAAACCTATATTCAAGCTGTTCCATGACAATGTCTGTTATTTAAAGAGCCGTAAAAAAATTACAAAATCATCGGAAACATTTAAAATTGAATTTGTTTTAAACCGAAGAATTGAAAACTTTATAAAACTATAGTCTTGAAAGTTAAAGTTTATGCAGAATAATGGCTTTGTTATTATTGGTATCCAGCTTTATTTAATTTATTATTAAGTTACATTTTTTAGCTCACCTCAACTAAGAGTCTTGCATGCATTATTTAAAGTATGCACTATTACCATGTGTACTCTATTTATTTTTTCGCTTTTCACGGTTTTTACACATTTTAACTTCGTTGTGTTCTCACAACTGGCCATAAGTAATCAACAGAAAATACTGCATAGCCTAATAGCCTAAACTTTAATGAGATGATCTAACAGGCATAACAACAACTGACATAGCAATTTATCTCCAATTATATCTCAGTACATTTGAATTCATGGATCTGATTGGCCATGAGGTTATAGTGATAACAGCAGCTCCTACAATACTACTAGAAGGCATATCACTGGTTTACATTAACGCACTGTTATCATTTTTACAGCAACAATTGAAAGATATATGTTCATGTTTTCTATTTAATAAGGAATTGTAACTGAGATTCTGTGTAAAGATCCACCACCATGTCTATAAATATTATATAGAACTTGTGCAATGGATATTTCTTATTACTTTTAGCAGTTTAACGTTCATATCATTAAACACGCCTTTGTTAAAACGAGTTTTTGTAATGCAAAAATAAATTGATAAAAAAACTTAAAGTGTGCTTGCATAAATATACAAACCTTAATATAATTGGGAATGAGGCTCTGTTCAGAATTAATGAGGCTCAGTTCTGATTAATCCTATATAAAATTCAGCTGTTCCAGATTGTTCATGATATTTATGTAGTTACATTTTACATCATCAGCATGTCTGTAACATATGGCACATCAACAACATTACCAAGAACTGAACATCCCTCCAAAAATAATAAATGAATTAATTAATGAGCTGCAGGCATTTCTGGTTTGAACTGGTTGTGTACTACATTTTAAGGGTTGAGTGTTAGGATGGCAAAAAAAAGTCTGTCAAAAGGATGTGGAAAAAATGTCATATGATCTGATGAGACCAAGGTTGAAGTTTCTGGTGATAGTACACAAACAACACTGCATCACTAAAAAAAGAACACATTACCCACAGTGAAGCATGGTGGTGGCAGCATTATACATTTTATTTTTTCATCCCTGAATCTAATTGAAAATCCCTACCCCTTTTACATTTTAGTTTATTTTTCAGTTGAATTATGCAGATAATTTACATTAAAGCTGTAATTTTAACAGGGTCTAATAAATACATCCACTGTAAGTGTTTACTTCTCAGCTAAGTTCTACATCATTAAATGTAACTATAAACTGCTAAAAGTAATAACTGTCACTGCCACATAACTGTTGCATATATATAACTGCTCATATTTTGCAAACTTATGTCATGGCATTTGCATGCACTGTAAAATCTAAGTCATGTTAAAATTGAAATCACTCTTTCTGATTATCCTCGTTCAGATGAATCCTGGTCTTGGGATGCAGTAGTGGTAAAGAGCACAGTGTTCGCCCACTCTGGTTCAGCAGCCGAGCTGTCCTGCAGCTACAGCACACATGCTTCACAGGGCTTCACTCTGGAGTGGCGTTATGCTCCTCCTGGTACTTCTGCCATTCAAGCAAAAAGGGTCAGCATCTGAACTTCATCATTTTTATTATATTCAAAATCCTTACACAACCTGTGGAGTTCTGTAAATCTGATCCGTTAGGTTCTGGCAGTAGGTTCCAGCTCCAAAATAAAACCCATGCACTAGATGTTGCCATGTATATTTATATGCCATTTATAAAACTAATACAGAAGGTTTTTTTATGCAGAAACAGGACATTGTATGTTTGTGGCTTGTGTGTGTGGGTGGGTATTTGTGTAGGTAAATATGTAGATGGGCAGGTAATTAATTTTATAATTAAGTAAATTAAGTAAGTTCTCAACCCCCACCCCACCTATTTGCTATACCCTTATTTACCACTGCCTTGTCTCTATAGTCTATTTTTATTATATTTTATTATTTCATAATTCATTCTATACTATTTTTAGTGACAGTTAACAGTAATTCTGCTCCTTGACCTGACGTATTTTGTGCAGGTGTTGTACTACAATGGGAAGCTATACTGGGTTAACTCTTGGGAGGACAGAATTACCTTACTGCAAAATCCCCCAGTGTCTGGTGTTGCCTCCGTGATTATCCACAGAGTTCAACCCAGTGACAGCGGACTGTACATATGTGACGTTACCAATCCAAACGACTGGTCTGGAAGTGGCCAGGGTCTCATCAACCTGACTGTGCTGGGTATAAGAAAGTCCAAGACCAAGACTACTATCAAGCCATTGGGAATCACTGATATAAATATTTGTATTAGAGTTATATTAGAGTAAATAACTATGTGGATTAAATTGACACATACAATGAAATTTACATATCTGATGAAATGTTATTAACTCATTACCAGTCGTGACGTTTCCCTTTTCCCACATTTCAGTGGCTCCGTCGGTGCCCATATGTGAGCTAAAGGGCCACACCTATGTTGGGGATGATGTTACTCTTACATGCCATAGCTCTCAGGGGGTTCCACCACCGATCTATTCCTGGACACGAGAGAAAGACACAGCCCCTCTGCCCACACACAACATTGTAACAGGTATGTACCATAAATCACAAATCTCTTCAAGACCGGTTTTGATAGTCAGTGACTAACACTGCAGAACCCAACCCTCATTCTGAGATAAGGTTCTGTAACCGGAGCACAGCTGTTTGCTCACCAAACATTAAACAGTGCTGTGGCTTTACTTAAGACTTTCAAGTCACCCAATATAATTTCTCAATTATTAAGACTCATGTGAGAACCACAAGGGCCGTGTTACTTGTAATACAACCTACTATTGTTGGTCTAGAAAGATGACTTAAGCAGCTTGGTAAAGGTTAAATGTTTGCAATGCTTGTATGTTGAAAGGCTCAGGTATTCTGTGCAATGCAGAAATATATATAAAACAAAATGGGTGAGAAGAACAAGAGAGAGTTGGAAAAACATTTTGCTAATCCATTAACATGCCAAGAGTAACTAGTATTATGTAGGACCTATTCCAACCCAGCAAAGTGCAGTAACTCTGTGTGGCATTGACTGATGATGTTTTTGCAATACGCTGTTAATACACTGCAAATCTACAATGTACATGTGAATTAAAATTCAGTATAAAATTAAAACACAGGCTTCCAAGAGCTTGCACTGAGTTTGAATTCCGATGATGCCGCAACACTGAATACCTTACATCTGACCTCAGTTTCTTTGTATATAATTGAAGCACTCGTTAAATACAACAACCTCTGTTCATTAATTAAAATAAAGGGCTATTGTTTTATGGATTTAAGCACTAGAATCAGACCTTGTTGAATCGAAAATATGGGGTGATATAATCATATTTTAAGGACTAAAATTAAGGGGCAAATCTAAACAACTAAGGGCCTTAATTACTCATCAATCATTGTATTCTTTAAACGTATCAGAGTGAGTAAAAATGTGCACTTTGGCTTTTAGAAAAGACAAATCCTTTTTTTTGACTTAATCTCGATACACTTTGCACATCTGTCAACAAGCTTTTGTAATAAAAATGTTTAGAGCTGAGCTGCAAGCTACTAATGCACCTTCTCTTCACCCCTTCATCAGACGTCAATCTTTGTCCTGTTAGGGCTTCTTTTAGGGGACAAAGGAGGTCTAATGGGGCAAAATCCGACTACGGCAAGGCTTCAGGTCTTCAGTGAGCCTCTCACTGTAATGAGCACTGTCGTTTGTTGGACCTTTTTCACTGCATGCTGCTCTTCTTTTGTGCAAATTATACTGTAATTGGGGCAGCCATTGTTTCCTGCACTGCAGTCACAAATGTGACATAAAACATAATATGTTCAAACCTTCAGAGCATTGACTGGTGAGACAGTGACTTAAGCATTGATAAGACAGTATAACTGGAGTGCGGATCATTTTTGACACAGGAAATCAGTGGTGGACAGTAATGGAGTAAATGTAATTTCTAACTGTATTTTTTTTGTAAGAATTTTTTAGTAATATCTTACTGTATACTTAACTACGTTAGGTGAAATCTGCCGTTGCTTTTGGATTATGTGTTTATAAAAACGTAACATCAAGAAGAAAATGTGTGAGGCAATCAGGGCACAGTGCACACTTTGTTTTGAACATACAAACACAAACTGACAATCACACATCATATAACATACGGTTACTGACTTTGTGGGTAAATAAATAACTGCAATATAGAAATAGGTGCACATATGCACACTAACACTAGTGTGTCTTTTTTTATGTGTACAAATTTAGTTTTATAGCAAAATAGTTTTGGCTAGTTAATATATATAAACAGAGACTAAAGTAAAAGGACAGAGAGTAAAGTAAAAGTCATTTGTAAACCTGTGTTTCAAGCAAGGTTTTATTAAACCTAAACTTAAACTCAATTTAATTGCAAATTAAATCTTAAAATTTTTCTTGTTTAAAAAAAGTTATTTCATATCTACTTGGTGAGCTACCTCAGTGTTTTGTGCTTATGATCATTTTCATAGCCAATAGACTTATTAATGGCACTTATTAAAAGGCTGTCTTTTTTTACCTAAAATAAGTTGATGAAGCAAAAGTCCTGTTACAAAAATATAGTACATTAAAGCCATAATGAATCAGTGCTTAAGTACATTTAAAAGCAAATAGTTTTACTCAAGTGGAGGTCTAAAGGGAGGACCTCTGCTTTTACTGGAGTAATATTACACCTCGGGGGTCTCTACTTTTCTACTTTAAAATAGGGATAAACAGGAAGGTTTGTGAATTAAGGTCCGAGTACGGCATTTTAAGAAATGAAATTATGGCATAACTACCAGCTTACATGTAAATAAGTCCTGTGTTTCAGATCAGCGTACTGGTTCTCTTCTTTTGTCCAACCTTTCCACTGCCTTTACTGGAACGTACACATGCAAAGCCTCCAACGACCTCGGTGAGGCGGCGTGCAGCATTGCTGTGAAAGTGGCACGTGAGTAGGACGTTACATATCAAACAGTAAAAGTATATTAAAGTCTGGTTTGCCATATGAAAGCTTCGCTGTTCGACAGATGGCAGCACTGCAGCGGTGGTTGGCGGAGTGCTGATGGGAACTTTTCTCTTAGCCCTACTTATTGCAGCAGCAGCTATCTATTTCTTCTTCTGCTACAGGAAGAGTGCTCGAGGCGACACAGAGATCAAACTGAGGTGCATGTTTTTAGAAATGCTGATGAACAAATGGACGACTACTGTAATTCTTACTTGTTCTTTATTTTTCAGTAGGAGGAAGCGGCAGGCACAGGGTCCCCTGCTTTCTGGTCAGTTTGACGTTGATCAGCCTGCACAGCTCAGAGTCTCTCACCTCAGTCCGCTGGTGTAAAGGTGGACTTTACAGACAGACATTCAGACAAACTGATTCAATCATATGTAAACATTTTACACTACCTAAACGTCTTGGGTCTATTGTGGGTGAATTTGATGAGAAATATACAGTGTTGCCAAAATATAAGATTTGTTAGCCCCTTTTTTACAGTGATACAGCAAATACCTAAAAAAACTACTCGCATAAAGATAAATGTAAATATGTTTTTTTTTTGTATTTGTATCTTGTGGCAGTTACTTTTGGTTTTGTGCTGACTTTATCCATGTGACCTGTAAATTCAATTATCAATCACATTTTTGGTCACTAGTTGCTTATTAATACATCGTTACTCCAGTCTTTGCTTTGCTGTTTTTTTTTATTGTCGCTTGATGCACATCTGGAAAAAAAAATAAAATAGTAGCAGTTTATTTTCTTTGCCTGATAGACTTGGGTCTCGAGTGTTGCTTGCAATGATGGAATTTCGAATGCTATGTGTAGTAAACTGGTAAATAATTTTAAAAAAAATGTACAAATGTAAAACAGTAATATTATAAAATAAACTTAAATGACAAACTTGTGAGCTTTATTTTAATGTGTACTGTAAAATTATGTCTGTATGGCCACCTGTATTAAAAACTAAATATATTCCCTTCATTTCCGTGATATATTACTCAAATCCACACATGATGATCTTCTGAATTTTCTTGTTTATTTTTTTTTTCATACATACAATAAAATGTTGATAATGCTCCTGAAATTCTCCTTGGAAATCAGTAAAACAGTCCACAAACAGTCAAACTTTGATTAAAGTAATAAATTTGTCGACAAATCAGTTTCATCCTATTTCCTCTTCAGTCTTAATGTAGCTCATTTACCAAGGAAGTTTGGTTTTGTAGTTTTGCACTGATCATCCAAGTAAAGTGTGGCAAAGAAGTAAGGCAGATCTACAGTTAGCAGGCTGGCCTGCATTCACAACCATGTTTATTTAACCAGTGTGAAAATAAGGACTGTCATTTTGGACACCAAGCATTGGGGTAAATTTCATTTTTAGCTGAACAATTTGTTTAAAATCTTTTTATTCTTAATAACTGTTGAACATTTAAAATTGGAACAAAACCATTGAGCAAAAACCAAAAGCTGTGCTGAATTGCCCCATGTGTGAAGGAGTGTATGGTGCCTAGCAGGGAACTGGTGTTCTGTCTAGTGGGGATTTCTGCCTCACTCCCAGTATGTTAAGTATAACCAACAGAAACAGATGTACAGCACCCTGTTGAAGATATTCAACGCATTGGAACATTGAAATTTGCCATCAGAGAAGAGCGACATCCAGTGGTTTTAAGAAATGATCACATGCTGCAGCTCAACCCTGTGTGATTTCTCATTTGGCCTAGTGTCTGGTTTGATCTGCTGATGGCCAGCAGAAAAGGATTATCACCCTATTTCTAGATATTTTCTAGATTATTATCGAAATGTTCCCAGCCTTTGGAGCACTTGGTAAAAGGAGATATTTGAATGTATTTATTTTATTTGGCCAGATCAGTTATAGCTGTCTGCTACACATAGCTAACCCTGCCCATGGTTTTACAGTTTCTTAAATAGTGAGGCAGGGTATGACAGGCCTCCCTCCCTTTCCCTGACAGCATAGCCTGATTTGCTCTCTGGACTCCTGGCCATGGATGGTTGTGGCATTATTATGAGCATTATTAAATTGTGATCTCCAGATAATAGAACAAATATGTTTTTCTGCCACTGGGGAGATGTTTTTTTGACCACAGCGACTGCACAGCCTGTCATCATTTTGGAGACACAAGATGTGCAAACCAGCCTGTAGAATAGTCAGACTACTGTAATGCAGTAACAAGGACTTGACACAGGAGTGTAATCAAACACTTGAATTTCTTTGTTGGTAATTTGCTCTTACAGCATGTCACATTAGATCAAGGCATAGCACAGAGAATATACAATAAATCCACTATTTACTACAAACAGTATAACTCTGTCCTATTATATGATTCTTTATCTATTAGTGTCTCTTCTTGTAACAGTCCATGATGATCCTGAAGTCCTGATTTCATCATCAAGACTCTGACAGTAAGTCTCTGGAAATGATCATCCTCATCACTTCATTAGTTCCTGAAATAAAGTGTACACACACACACACACACACCATCGTTAGCACCAGTCTAAGATCTTTCAAATACCATTCTACAAACACTGTTTAATTTGTACTTGCCTTCTAATATCTGATGCACTCGGATATCTCGAACAAATTGCTGTACGGCATAGTCCTTGAGGTAGCCATAACCCCCATGCATCTGCAGAGCCTGGTTACATATCTGAACACACAGGAGAAACAAGAAAACATT
>JAOVVF010000048.1:10320633-10332239 GCA_028565595.1 Duopalatinus emarginatus
ACTAGGGGATACTAGGGGATACTAGGGGATACTAGGGGACACACTTGCCCAGAGTGGGGAGCAGATGGGGGTTTAGGTGCATTGCTCAAAACAGTCATGTCTTGTCTGTTGCAGGGAGCGAATCTGGGACCTTCCGGTAACAAGACTAGTTCCCTAACCACAAGCCCACAGCTACCCCTGGCTAGTGTGTGTGTGTGTGTGTGTGTGTGTGTGTGTGTGTGTGTGTGTCTGTGTGTTTTACCTTAGTTTCACGTTCTGGCCTGTGTATGACTCGTACGGCTTCTCCACATGAGTAAACTCAAAGTCGAAAGACTGGGAGCTGGACAGTTCTCCAGGTCGGGCCAGGTCCTTCACCAGAGAGACAAACTCATGGCGGTTCCCTCGGTCATAATACAGCTCTACGCGCACACACACACACACACACACACACACACACACACACACACACACACACTCAGGATACTTGTGGAGATAAATGTGTAGACATTAAATAGGGGATCCTTACCAATCTGGCCCAGGAACTCAATCTTGATGCCGTAGTGCTCGAGTCTTTTCCCAGGGTTCTTCAAGGTGACGTTTACTTTACCGCTCACTGTCTCTCCATCATAGAAGACAAAATATTTCTCCTTTTTACCATCTTCACTCTTGTGCTCTGCCTTTTTCCTCGTCTCAGCGTCGTTCAGCACAATGTCAATGTCTGCACTCTGGCCAAAGCTGAAAAAGCTCATCTCTCTCTCTCTGTCTCTCTCTCTCTCCTTTTCACACTGTCTCTCACTCTCTCACCCTGTCACCCTCTCACCACCTCTCTCTCTCACCCTGTCACCACCTCTCTCTCTCTCTCTCTGTGTGTGTGTGGTGTCTCTCTCACTCTCTTTCCCCTTATCTCTGTGTCTCTCTTTACCTCTCTCTCTTTCTGTCACTCTACCTCTTTCTCTCTCTCTCTCTACCCCTATTTCTCTCTCTCTCTCCCCCTCTTTCTCTCCCCACCCCTATTTCTGTGTGTGTGTGTGTGTGTGTGTGTGTGTGTGTGTGTTATCTTGTGAAACACTTGTGGAGCGGAAGCTCTGTCTGACCAGTAAAACTAGCTGTAAGCAAACAGAAAAGAAGACTGCAGTTATATTAATGTATATGATATAAACTCTTACACACATGATAAATCATTCACAGTGTGTTTACTGTGTCATTACAAGGGTAAACACTGACTGTTACACCAACTTACTAAACGCTGCGTTACATTAGCACGCTAGCTAAAGGACCTGAAGTGTATATTCATGTTACTCCACATCTCACAGCACTTAATAATAATAATAATAATAATAATAATATAAATACCTGTAGTCATGCAGTCCACTGTTTATCATTTATACTCAGGACTCTGTTGTTTTTAACAAGACGTACTTTAAACTACTGCTAATGTCACAGGTTCAGTCCCAAACAACTCCCACAGCCTACATTTCTGTACTACACAGGCTTCCGTGAGCCGTGGTGACAGTTACTAGATAGTGCACTTCTAAAGGGAGTAAAGACCAGTTTGGAATTCGACCGCTCCGCTGGACACTTCCGTGAGAATGCCGTTGACGTTGATAAGAAGTTTCAGAATAAAAGTCTCAGGAACTTTTCAAAATAAATCTCCCCAGACATCTGCTTCGGGGGTATTCGGATATGTATTAGGTTTCCATTTTAATATTAGTCATTTTTAATAAAAAAAAAAAGATAACTGTAAAATACACCTTTTGTACTATAATTTATATTTTTTCATTCATTCACGTTTTCACTGTAAATTCTCAGCTCAAGTTTTTACATCCAGTGTCTGAATCTCTGTGTTCTTGGAAAATGTCACAGACAAGACATGACTGAAGTGCTCTTGAGCAAGGCACCTAACCCCCAACTGCTCCCCGGGTGCCGTGGATAAGGTTGCTCAGACAAGTGTGTTCACTACCCCCTAGTGTGTGTTCACTAGTGTGTATGTTTTACTGCACGAGTGGGTTAAATTCTGAGATCACATTCCTCTGTGTGCAAGCACAATGGTCAATGAGACTCTTCACTTCACTTCAGCAGTCACAGCCCAAGTACAAACGCACAGATGTGTTCTTTTTCTGCCTGTGTTATCAAGGATGTATCAGGATGGTATCTTGTGTGGACTCTGGACAGTCAGATATCCCAGAATGCATTTTGCACCAATCTCTATGTGATTGAAAACTTTTAGAACTTCAACTGTTTTTGCGTCACAAAATGAGGTTATAAGGTTTTTAGGTGAGAATGTAGTTGTTTAGACATCAAGTACGTAGTTGATTTATGAAGAAAGAGGATGCTGTAACCAGGCAGTCAGCTCATGCTACCCCACAAAGAACAGCCTTATATCGTACGTCATTTTTAAAAATTTGTTGTTAGCTTTAACGAGTCTGTAGTGATAATATGAGATATAATTAAATGTGTGTTAATGGATAAATTTATTGTTTCTGTTTAGATGGATTCGGCTTTTATGCTTGGAATTCAACTTGTTATGCTTGGTTTAATGACTGCTAACTGTACACACAGCACCGGTTCCCTAACCACAAGGCGAGGGCCACTCTGTGTAACTGTGTAACGAACCGGTGTCATGACCGGAAGGTCCTGGGTTTGATCTACGGTGCCCTTGAGCAAGGCACCTATCTCCTCCAACTGCTCCCCAGTATCAGTCATTTGGGACTGCCCCCTGCTCGATGCACATTCTGCAAGCACAGTAGGCAAATAATTCACTTCAGGTCGATCATTTATTCACATCTGGAGCCCAAGAAATGGTATTGAGGCCAGATCCATTTATTACTAATGTTTATTAATCGCTGAATTCTAGTCAGAGTCATGGTGGAGTTGAAGGTTATCCCAGGAGCACTGACACCTTAGACGGCACACCGCACCATTGCAGGACACCACACACATTACATACAAACACAAACACACACACACACACACACACACACACTCACACACACACACACACACACCCCAGACAGTAACTTGACCTCAATATCTTCTATAACAACGTCTTTATTAAACAAAACAAACAGAACCGCTAAAACTCTAACCATGTACAGAAATTGTCACGTCTTTCAAACTCCTGAGTAATGTTGTCATCTATTTTACAGAAAATAAATACATCAGAACTTTACACTGGATTAATGCTGATCAAATCTTATGTTAGAAGTACACTCCACATAAAAGAACACATTCTGACAATACAAAAACAACAGGACGACATGTGAGCGTATTCTGTCATGTAAATGGCACATAAAATATTTCCTTATACTTGGAATGTCAGATATTTTATAGATATAGATAGATAACATTTATCTCAGATAAAGATTATATATCAGAAATTGTAATCAGAATCAAAGAAAATGAATAATTGTTAATGAATATGGAATAACTACGAAATCATTGTAGTAACAGCAGCAAACATGACTACACTGACAATGAACCGGTGCACAGTAATAGAGTGTAACAAATATCCGAATAGACCCAATAACTCGTACTTTTATAAGATACACCGAAATATTCCGGTATCAAACAGGCAGTTGTGGTGAGGATAAATACAGTATGTACATTGTAATATTTTCATTATAAGCATGTTTTGAGTAATTCATCTTGCACAGCCATGCACAATCAAACATCTCCAACATAAAGGCCAAATATCTTTAAAATCAAACCTAGCACAGTTTGCATTCCGGTACTTGTCAGTTTGGTGCAACGTTGAGTAATATTTCATTTCTAATCTAAGAGAGTACCTCACTACACTTATCTAAACTTCAGCAGAATGTCTTCATTTTCCATTGTGCATTTTCTTTTACAGCATTCATAATAACAGTCAGTCAGGCTGTCTGTAAGACAGTGGGACATGCCAGCATGGAAGACAAATTGTAAAAACTCACAAAATTGTAAGACATTTGGGAATTTTTAACAGTCAGGAATAGCTTCCTTGGAATAGAAAGCCATTGTTAAACCTGGGAGAAGAGAAATGTATAATGGTGGTGTGAATGGATGCTACTGGATCTGAAACGTAGAAACGTGGAAGTTTCCAAATAGTGTAAATTCAGTCAGGACTATTATCGTGATTTATTGGTCATGCCCCACAATCTTCACAGCAATTCCATTCGACTCTGCTACAACCAAATACCACAAACAGACTACACCATAAGCACAGCCACAAAGCTGGACAATTTTTCCAACAAATGATACTATAAAAAATACAGAAGGTCACTTAGAGAAAAGGAGAGAGACAGAGCGAGAGAGAGAGACATCAATAAATACATCACATGTATCTATTATGTAAAAACAAACAAAACAAAGTAAAACTAGAAGTTTTCATTTAGAAGATGTATTTTAGAAGAACAAGGTCTATGGAGTCATTTAGCAGAACCGGGTCTGTGGAGTGATTTAGCGCAAAAAGATCTATAGAGTCATTTAGTACAACCGGGTCTATGGAGTCATTTATCACAACCAGGTCTACAAAGTCATTTAGCACAATCAGATCTATAGAGTCATTTAATACAATCAGGTCTACAGAGTCATAGTACAACCAGTTTTACGGAGTCATTTAGCACAACCAGGTCTACGGAGTCATATTACAACCAGGTCTACGAAATATTTAGCAGAACCAGGTCTATGCAGTCATTTAGCAGAACCAGGTCTGTCGAGTGAACTTAGCACAAACAGATCTATAGATTCATTTAGTACAACCGGGTCTATGGAGTCACAGTACAACCAGGTCTACAGAGTCATTTATCACACCCAAGTCCATGGAGTCATTTAGCAGAACCAGGTCTACAGAGTCATAGTACAACCAGATATGGATTTTTAACAAGGACGTTTGATTGGACGCTGAAATGGAACCGTTAAAACTTTAAACTGTTTTTCACAACCTTCATAACTTTCACTTAAATACGAACACAACATCCCATGACTGTTCACACACACACCAGTAGTCAAAATGACTTGTACTGTTCTTTCTGATTATACATAGTAGAATGTCGATGCACTTTTAGTCTGGCAATAATACAGATTTGCTTCTTTGCACATTCATGAACCATGTACACCTTCAATCACTGAGTGTAATGTTTTGGACAGATATCAATTTGTAAAAAAAAATGTATATATTTAAAATAAATTGTGAATTAAATAAAAATCTTGTGTTAGAAGTATGAATGCTATCACCCCTGTAACACATGAGGAATAAAATTTTCCCAGAGAATTGTAATAGTGTATTGTCTGTAAAATACTGATGTGTGTTAACAGCTTTGGCAAAGCAGATCATGTTTATGCACCTTAGGAAAAAAAATCACATTGTGATAGTTATCATATCTGTGGCACATAGCTGTGTCTCTCCAGCATCTCCTTCATCAGTTCTTGGTCAGATGACAAACGACGACTTGTGCCGGAAATGCCCCTGTTAAAAACGTGTAAAAATGTGAATTTCTTATAACATAATACCCTAAATACCCTAAATGCAAGCTTTCTTATTTATTCTCACCTCGTCTGCACTGACACAGTCCTTCCCACTGTCATACTGAGGGACTTTATAACTGAAAGACACAGGGTATAATATACACACTCATTATTCCACTGAATGAACACTGGACCATTTGTATTTAGCAGGTATATGGAAAAGACCAGTGTAACACTCCTGACCTTTCAAATACATCCCACACATTTATGTCTGTACTCACTCATTTTCTGTTTGGTCCCTGCAGGAACAGTAGCCGTGTTTTTGAGCCAGACAGAGCCCTGCTGTTAAAAGGATAAATGCGATTGCTCCTGCTACGATCTTTAAGAGCATCATCCCGATGTCAAAATCATCTAGAGAGAGAGGAAACAAAGCTTACTAAGCTTCGTATTCAATACAATTACATCTTTTTCAGCTGGTTTAGCTACCCTGATAATGATGTTTCAGGTGTGGCTACTGGTTACATTACAGGTACTTACAGACTTCCATAAGCTGTGGTGCACATTTTGCGTAACCAGCATAATTTTTGGCCTGGCAGTGGTACTCCCCTGCATCTTCTTTCTTCACTGTTCGGAATTTCTACAAATAATAATAATACACAGAGATTATAGCAGATAAGACTTAGACTTAGACTTAGACTCAACTTAGATAAAGTCAATGCTCTTCAAGCTAGCGCATATAATCAAAGTTGTACTTTTGTTTGGTCTTTGACAGAAAAAAGTGTGATTTTGGGCTGTTTTGGTACAAACACTTTTGCATTCCTAATATATATCATAAATTGATGATAACTATATGCACTGACAGGCCAAAAGGAACTAGTATTGAGTAGGACCTATTTTAACCCAGCGAAGTGTATCAGTGCGACATGGCATTGACTCCACAAGTAAATAGAAGACATCTGAAAAGATGTTGAACCATGTCTCCTGGATAGCCATTCACATCTCTGTGGTAGTTTTAGGTGCGGGACCTTGAGTGTAAATGGGTCTCTGTACCACATCCTAGAAATGCTTGATTGGGCTCAGGTCAGGTGACTGTGCATGCCACACCATTTGTTAGAACTCTCCAGAATGCTAAACCAATTCTGAACAACTTGGGCTTGATGAAATGGTGCATTATCCTGCTGGAATATCCTTTCATTGTGAAAAGCTGGCAAGGAAGAGAATGTTTGCTCCGTTCTCCCTAACATTTGCCAACACTGAGATGCATGCTGCCCTTATGACTAGTATTTAACAATATTTTATAACTGGTATCTTCATAGCTATTATTTTATATTTTATATACTATTTATTTTGTCTACTGAATACATTATTGCAGCTGCCTTCTGTTTCAGACACACCCTGTGCTTCTGAATGTAGCCTGGCAGTTGGGACCAAGTGTGCCAGGTGTATAAACTCCCAAATAGCTGTTGTTATGGGCTTTTAATGATCATCATGATAATGCATGGAGTCACTGTGTTGGGTGTTCACATGAATAGTCTGGCTGTGGTGGCATTCCTAGTACATATCGGCCATCTGACACTCTGATACCCTTTTTTTTTTACCCTATATTAAAGATGGGAGCTGCATTTAAGAGGGAGAGATGTCTGATGGGTGGGAATTGGACAGGTCTAAATTTAAAAAAAACAAAAAGTTTTTGTGGAGCAACAATAAAAATGGTAGACTGTGTTAAAATGTGCCGTTCCAGTCTGTGAAAAGGACACTGGCACTTTTTATAGCCGAAACTTTTCAAAGTCCTAACAATTTCACACTTTCTCAAAGCTACATTAAATGATTTGACCATATGATTAGATTAATATATAACGTCCTATTTGGTAGCTAATTTGATAGGCACCATGCACTGAAGTGAACACCAATAAGCACATTACAGAAGGCCCATGTTTCACCACTTCAGGCAGTCGCTAGTTCAGGTTAGCTTGACAAGGTAGCTTACCCAATGTTAGGGATGTGACAGGGCACACAAGCTGTGTAAATATTATATGTATTTTGTTTCAGGAATATTTGTTTCATATTGTACAAAACCATCTGGCTGTCTTCATAAATGAAGCAATGTGAAGATCTGCTGGTGTGACAATGTTGTTTGAGGTAGCATGGGTGGAAATGAGTTGCTGTGTAGAGATGTTAGCCAATCAGAGTGAAGCATCTGCAATCTGTCTTTTTTTAGAGGACATTTTTTAATTAAAAAAGTTAACAAAGCATCTCATGGAACAATACCAAATAACCAAAGTATGTATAGCATGTCCTCTTTAGAGTAAAAGACACAAAACAAAACACAAAACTCTCTTCAAATGAATCCAAATATTTAATATAGTAAACATCAAAAAAGCAATTACAACATATTTTTCTATCTGTGCTTACCAGTGACCCAGTCTCAGCATCCATGACATATGAAGAGTTGTAGAAGCGGACGCTGGTTTTCGGGTCCTCAGGCAGCTCCTCGTTATTGCGAAACCACTGATAGTGAGACAGAGGGTAGCCCTCACCCTCCATGCACCGTAGCTCTGTAGAAGAGCCTGCAGTGACCGAATTTGGAACGCTGCATCGCGGCACCACTGGCTTCACTGAAAGTCAATCAAAAACATATAACATTCTGGACATTTAAATATGCAGATTAAAAATATAACTAATACTTATATTCAGATACCTCTCACAGCCAGACTTATAAGTATTTCATCGAAAGGTTTCTGGTCTTCAATGGCAACCACCTCGCAGCGATACATTGCACTGTCCGATCTGCTGGCATTCAGGATCAGCAGGTTTGCCGGCTCTTTCAACAGCGCTCTGTTCTCCAAATCACCTTCCGTAAGAAGTATACTGCATATTATTCTCTGTTACTGATGCCATCACCTGTATTTGATTGTTAGCTGATCTTCATATAATGTTCATATCCAGCATAATGAAATATCATGTGCTGAAGTTTGTATATGGATGTATACTGATGTTACCTGTTATTTTGCGTTGGAAATATACATAACTGGGAACTCCATTTTTGATTTTTTTCCATTCGATTCTGGGGTTATTTGTAGATATGGACTCTATCAAGCAGGTCAGTTCGATTGCTTTAAAGTGAAAAAATATACATTATTTGCCATAGTTGATAAATTATTGGAATGATTAATGTAGTCAAAGCTTTAACTTACACTCAAATTCATTGGCCCACACGTCTTTGTCTGTAGTTCTGAGAATTACTGCAAATGTCATGCAACCTAAAAAATACAACCCGAAAACTAATCAGCCAAACATTTTTATTCCCAACTTTATCAAGCATGATCACTGAAGAAAACACCAAAACACCCTACAAACATACCAAACACTCTGGTCACCACTGACATAGGACCAGCATTACACTGTACCCCCAGACCCACCACATACAAAAAGTGTCATTTCCCCCCAGAAAGTCCTCTGAAATAGGTGGAAGGATGTGTGAGTTCGCAGCTGGTTGTGTGCGTTCGCAGCTGGTTCAGAGTGCCTCTATCTTGTAGCGACTGGACCAGTTCATTATTCTGGCAGTTAAGATGCACTGCAGTCAACGAACTGTAGGCTGACTGGCGTTTATTTACTATTAGATATGGGTCTGGCTAAGAAAATAAAGTTCTGGGAACTCTTCACAGTCTGGAATACGCTGTTTACACTTGTATTTTTCCATACTTGACTGTTACCTTTATTCTATGTCATTTACAACTGAGACAGGACGCAACTTTGGAACACTTCCATAAGTCAAACTTTTAACCATTGAGACACCACATGGGGTGTAATCCAAATTGCTGTTTGGTTGGTTGCGTCTTTATATCATTTGGTGTCTTTAAACTGTTGCCAGAACATTATTAAGATGTGTGTTTAACCTGAAACAGTCTGCCAAGGAAAACCATAGATAGAGCAACCATACATGCTGTACTAGTATACACTGAAATTGGTACAATACAAGCCTATGCAAAATACATATGTTGGTGGGTCTCAATAATTGTACGTAGTTTGTTTAGCTGGCAATCCATGGGACCCCTGGTACATCTACAAATGTCTCTGACAGGTGAATAAGTTACACCTGTTCATGTTCTGCATTCATTCTGATGCTTTTGGCCTCTTCCAACAGGACAATGCTTCACCTTACATGTCTAGAGATGCCAAATTATGGTTAGAGGAACACTCTGTTTGGGCTTTTGCCATTCCCATCTTATTCACCAGATCTCAACGTTATCAAACAGATCTGGGATGACATGCAACCTGCTGTGACCACAGAAATCCTACACCTACAACTGAATTGTGGATCGTTCTGCAGGTATGGTGTGGTGTTCATTGTCTACAGAATATTTCCACAAGCCATGCCCCATAAGGGACCTACCAAAAATATTAGACTGGTGTACCTGTTTTTTGGCACTTCAATGTATGTGTATGCCCTGAGTCGCCTCAACAGCAATAGCATAGTTGGTGTAAAATTGTTCAATCCTAGAACACTGTCTGCTATCTGTAATAGAGTCTGTCATAACCGAGGTGTTAATGGAGTACTGACATGCCTGAAGTGTCTCTAGAATACATTTCAGGACAGGTAGGAGTAGTAGGTGGTATGTTTAATAATTCTAGCTGACTTCCAACATTGTAGGATGGACACTTTTAATTCTGGGACAATGTCAGAGAAAGCGTCATAAACCAAATCTTATAAAAGACCAGCTGGTAGCCTCTACTAGCCAAATTACATGAGCCTCTGGGCTAGAGAAATGAGGCCACACCCGACTCAATGGGTTCACAGCTCGAACTTTAATTCATATAATCATCCTACAAATGAATTATGGACATTAATACATTGGAGAAGGTCACCGAGTATGTATTTATTCCATATTGTGAACAAGCTCCTGATCTTTATCGATGTCTCTGATTCAGGTTAGTGAACATGTCTATGCTTTTGCAGTGTTTTGTTCTTTCCACTGCAAACCATGATAAACATACAGACAGATTTAGGGCAGCTTATGTTCTAAGTGCGCTGTTATTCTGTGACCCTTGAAACCATCCAACAGCATGTCATGAGCTATTTTTTGAACAGGAATAAAAACAAACTACATGACTTTTGGTATGAGTCTGGGTTAAAATTAAACCAGACTGCTGGTATTATCTTTAGTTTTTTGCCTTTTAAAGTGTGTATAGAGACTCACATCTCTTATACATTAATCATGAGGTCTGAAAGTTTGTAAGAAACAGCAGCCACTGTGTGTCACAATACAGGGTGTGAACATATTTCACTTGAAGTGGCCAGATTTTACATGGCTTTTCCTTCCTCTTCTACACTCTTCTATAGTAATCATTTTTTATCAGGTTGCTTAGACTTTAAAGGAGACAAAATAATACAATTTGCCACAAGTTAATCCAGTTCCCTGGGGTCATAATAAAATGTCTGTAACATTCTTCAGTCAAAATATCACATGGGTCAATTACTACAGGTGTTTTTTCACCCTGTCTAAAACAACTCTTTCCAAATGCTCAGTTTCAGTGCCTGTTGCTTTATATGACAATGAGTCATTGCTTACTCCACCACTCTGTTTCTTAAACATCAGAAATGATGTATTAATGTGTGCTGGTCTGTTCATCTGACAACATGACTTTTTCCTTAACTTAAACTTAACGCTGAAACATCTGTGACTTGTCACAAATAAACAAACAAAATGACGCCCCTTCACAAATGTGAAAGTTCGGCACCTGAAATTATTTAGCTGAAAATGGCAAGAAAAAAACAACACATGGAGGCATTCTATAGTGTCAAAGAATGACTGTTTACAGACATTGTTCCGCTGAATTGTTAAGAGGTGTGCATCTGTAAAGAGTTACAGCACTTTAATTTATCACCTGAAATTAACACCTGAAATTACATTTTTAACACCAAACACTTTATTATTATTGATATTCAGAGAAGATGTGTATGGCGTCAGATCAATGTCAAAACTAGGGGGCGCAAAAAGACAAGGTGAAAAATATAAACCTTTATCTGGAAAATCTGGAATAATCTGGAAAAATATAAAGTTTTACCAGATTCAGTGAGCCGCGGTGTGTTCAGGTGTACAAAATGCAGCGCACATTGCTTTACCGCTTCACAGACAAATAAAAAGCACTTAATACAAAAAATAACAAACTGTTTACCCTCACAA
>JAOVVF010000048.1:10368085-10387079 GCA_028565595.1 Duopalatinus emarginatus
GTGTTCCTATTAATGTGGCCTCTGGTGATCTAGATTTTATATATAAGTTAGCTTAGAAAAAAGATACCTAAGCATGGGGTATTAAGTAAATGAGTAATTTTAGTCGTTTTTCAAAACCAGTTATGTTCATGTTGTGAAGCGAAGCCAGAAATCTGAGCCCAGACGTGGTGACCGTAACAATTACGTGTCTGAAACGCTAGGTTTAGCGTGGGTCTATCGTTCTATTTTCTGCATTTTGCTCCGACTTTGCCGGCTGCACCTGATTGCTGACTTGTGCTCGTTCATCACGGCGCTTAGCAGCTTTCGGTTCTTCTTTCCTCTGCTGTCAGATGCTGAGGTGCCATCCACAGGAACATTATAATTAGCGGCGAACTGTCAGCTCCTTAGCATGCGCTCGATATTTACTCGCTAAAAATATGCACGCTAGCCGAGGCTCATGAATATTCCCAACTTCGAAACACTGACCCAAGCAAGGGTACCTTGGGCTTGCAGTACCTGCTTAGCTGAAGCACTACGTAGGCTGTAGGTGTTGGTGCAATGCACAGAGATGCACCAGCATTCAGCGTCGAAGCGCCAAATGTGCTGGTGTGTGTGAGCGTTGTGTGTTTGGCACCGTGTGAAAGAGTTCGTTGTTTTTCCAGCCTGTGTAATGTCACCTGCACAGCTGCAGCAGGCAACATAGGCAGGAACATATGCATGTATGCTAATGGTTTCCTCTCTGGTGCTGCTGCGGCTTTACAGCCTCTACCTCGTTAGCATTATTGGTCAGTGTGCTAGGTTTGTGTGCTCCTGTTATTTCCTATCACAATTCACACACACACACATACACACACCCTCCCCGATGTGCCGTGCTATGCACACCTCACCTTGATTTTATGTACACGTGAGGGCTTAAATATGCAAGGACACACAATTTAACACACACACACTTGCCCTTCACCTTTAAATGCTTTATAAAATCTCACTAGCACTTACTGCTCAGGTAGAAGGAATTCGCTTTTTATGTGACAAGGCCATTTTAAACCATGCGTACAATGGGATTTCTGTGACCTTACTCAGCTTTTGATACGCTAGTGCTGCTGCATTGCACCTAAATGCCACAAAGCCTACTTGAAATTCATCATATTTGTGGGAATTCAAGAGAGAGAGAGAGAGAGAGAGAGAGAGAGAGAGAGAGAGAGAGAGAAGCAGAATCCATGCTACGGCTCGTGACTTGAACAGAACAGGGGTTACCTGCTATCATTGTGTACCTGGGATACAGATTTCTTATTACGACAATTGTCCCATTTTTTTGTCTGAGAAAAGAAAAAGCTGTCCTTATTTACACAGCATGATTTTTTTTTCCAGCTCACACAACCTGACTCTTGTATTATTACACTCTGCTGTATGCTCGTTTTTTGAAAGCTAGTGTGGTTTGATAATATCCATATCAGGAACGAGTCCAATACAAATGCATCTTTACTTGGTATGTAAGATTCATAATTATCGCACGGTCATGAGATGTGTAAAATTAAGCACCAGCTTTAGGACTGTCTATATGACTGTATACGTCTTATAGCATTGTCACCTGCGTCTGCAGTGCGTATAAAAACCTATAGACATCACCGAATGCTTCATAATGGCTAGAGGATCGGAGCTCACATATATGCTTCATCCTTAAATCCTGTAACAGCATGACAGACACATAAAACACATATGAGATTATGTATTGGTGCTTATGCCAAGTAGCATGGTCATGGTGTAACATTACACTTAAAACAACCATAAGTGCAGATTTACAGCTCACTCACTGCTTATCCTGCAGACCGCCAGCTTTGCTGTGCTAACAACCACACAGACACTCGGCTCACTGCTCAGAGAGAGAGAGCGAGAGATAGAGAGAGAGACAGACAGAGAAAGCATAAATATGGTATGAGATGTTAAATACAGCTGCAACAACCATCGTCCTTTTGTCTCACCCCCGTATCACGGCTTCTTACTTCTCCATCTAGTGTGATTCCTATATCACTCCCATATCCAACATGGAAGTGGAAGTAGAAGTGAGCACAAAGGCAACTGACGTTTGTGGCAAAACACACATCACTGATATTTGAATGACATTCACATGCCTGGCCAATAGAAATGAGCCTTTGGAGTGTTTTGTGAGTCCCCATGCATGGGCTTATAATGAGTGACGTTGAAAAGCAGTTCCTCAGGGCTCTTTGGAACCAACAACTGGGTTACAGTTCCAGTGTGTCCTGACTTACCTTAATAAAGGCAATCTATGCCTTTATTACTATACCTTGTCCTCCCACCAATCATCCAAAACTTGAAGACATTGAGCATCTTCTTCTTCAGATTGCCAGATCTTAATTGTCCTGGTTTTTGACATCACAGCAGGCCTTTGGGGATTAATATGGAAGAGAGAAGGGGAGTAACTTGACAGTCTTTAACACACATGGCATGCCAAAGTTTATCTTTGTCCCTTTAGCTGGCCAGCCTGCTGGGGCCTTTTGAGTGATCCCTTCTCACAATTGGATCTAACAGAGACATGTGGTTCTCTAACAGCTGGATTGGTGGTACTGACCATGGTGAGGGTCATTTATCTGTGTAACAGGGTCTCAGTCTTAAAGACAGAGAAAACATACACTGAAGTGCCAGAAAAATCTGGCAAAGATAAAATCTGGTACAGACTGGTGCTGGCTCCATAATAGTGTGAGGTTTGTTTAGCTGGTACATCTGGTACAGCCCTGGTACATCTACAAAACGTATCTGACAAGTGAACACCGTGTGCCTCTTTTTGACACCCGTTCATGTCCTGCATTCATTCTCATGGGTTTGTCCTCTTCCAACAGGACAATACACCACTACACTGAGTTTGGGGTTTTGCCATTTACAAAGTTAAGTCTATTAACATTCCCGAAAACATGTAGAATGCCATGCAGCCTGCTGTGGAGTTGTGGACCGTAATGCAGGAAGTATGTTGTAGAGAATTTTTCCACAAGCTTGTAAAGTCCTTGCCCCATGGGGTCGAACCGAGCATTAGACTGGCATACCAGTTTTTCTGGCACTTGTGTATATTAGACTCTTCCATTTGAGCACACAGTTATGCTGAATACCCGACGACTTCCTCATCCCTCCCTGATGTGTCCTTAGGTATGGCTTCAGGTTTTCTTACTTCCAACCATGCAGAAGCTATACACCACTTTTAGCCCTACCAAAAACCACTCAGTGTCGCACCTAAACTGCAGCCACACGCATCCTGCCAATGTTTATCACGGGCTGTTGCATCTCTTGACAGTCGAGTCCCCTTGTGAAACACTGACATTGGTACTAAATTAGTATTCAGCCCGTTCCACTCTTGTCCAAAAGCCTCTTTGTCAGGGCAGGTGCTGTCTGGCTCCCACGAGAGCTGAAAGGCCCGATAGTGTCGGTTTCCTGTGGTGGTGTATTAACGCTCTTGTGTGTGTGTCCTATGTAGGCAGCAGTTTTCTTCCTGCCACGAGTGAGAGAGAGGATGTCTGTCTGTCGGCACTTGCGCTGCAGGTGTCAGATGGGCAGATGTAGCTGTGCTCGGAACAGTAGCAGTTCTGTAGAAACCTCAGGATGACTAACCCCCACCCTTCCCGCATGCACAGACATACTCCTACACACCCTCCTTATCAGAGCCCAGCATCTTCCTGCCATTAAGAGTTAATGCCATGTGTAAATCTGCCAGGTGGAGGAGACAGCGTGAGAGTGATGGTGGTTCTTAGAGAGATATTAGAGGATGGAAACGCTAAGCTTTGATCCTCAGGAAAAAAAATAAAACACTGGCTTGCATGAGGAAGGATTTCAGGGTGAATGCACTTTCTCTGGAAAATGTTGCGTAGGCTGCAAGTTTACTTATTAAAGAAATGTACCTAATGTGAATACTTTTACTGTAACAGCACATGCCGGAGTGTATTATTCTTTTACTACGTGTACTGTTAGTCAGTTACTCATTGTCTTATCCACTCTTGTCCTTCAGGGTCGCAGTTTGTAAAGAGCCCACCCAGAATCACTGGGCGCAAGGCAGGAATACCCCCCTGGACAGGGCGCCATTCCATCACAGTGTACCACATACACATTCACTCGCACCTAGGAGCAATTTATCATATCCAGTCAGCTTTCCGTGTGATTTATTTGGAAGGTAGGAGGAAACCGGCATTCCCGGCTAAAACCCGCATTAACACCGGGAGAACACACCCAACTCCAAGTCACTGGAGTGATGCTCGAACCCCAGAACCTTGGAGCTATGTGACACTACCTGCAGCACGCGTGCACATGTGCACATAGCAGTGGCCATACCTTATCTGCAGTGTCCAGGGAGAATATTGCAGAAGTTGGGCTGTGGTTGTCATTAACCTGAGGTCACATCTGATTATGTTTTTTGCTTATTTTTTTTCCCATAGCACCCCCTACGTTCATGGATGTTCCACCGCAGTACGTGGAGGCCAGGGAGGGAGGCAGCATCACACTGAGCTGCACCGCCTTCGGCAACCCCAAGCCTGTGGTCACCTGGCTGCGAGAGGGCGAGCAGCTGGCAACCAACAAAAAATACACGGTAATGTGTTGTAATTTAACTGTATGAGTAATTTCACCTTGGGGAAGCGATATTAGTGTCAGAGAAGCAGGAAACAGAGCATGTAAACTGGTTTGGTTAAACTTGTATGTATTTGACTCTGTGGTAATAAAAAAATTGTTCTTTACTGCTTTGAAGAGAACGAATTAATGCTTTAAAAGGCGCTGTCAGGAGCTGTTGTGTAGGCTGAGCTGACAGACGAAGGAGCACAATTGTGTGGAATGAGTCTGAAACATTGACAAGATGAGAGAGAAGGAGAGACGAGTGTGAGAGTAGCTTGTTCTGGATATGACAGAAACATTCAGGCAGTCTGGCTCCAGCAGACTTCGTCTGGCAGCACATCAGAGTAGCACCAATGCTGAAAGACAGAGGCGGGGAGAGGAGGAAAATGGATAAAACAAGCAGACTGAACCATTGTCTTTTCTCTCACCCATTACACTCTGTCAAGCTCTTTTGGCAATTGGAAGTGCTCCGTTCTCGCTGAACTGTCAGTATTTACATTTATTTGGTTGGCAGATGCTTTTATCTAAAATGCTGTACATTTAACCTGAGCATTTGATCTGAGTGATGCTGGGATTCAAACTCTTTCAGTCACTCGCCAAGAGACTTGTAATCACAACAATGTAATCACTACTCACTTGTTACTGATCTATCTGCAGCCTGTGCCCCATTTATCTTCATTTACGTGGACTTAATATAACTCTTCAACAGTGTCATAGCTATTAGGAATATCATCAATTACCAAATTCTTGTTGGTAAGAGAACTCCTAATTCAAATACTGACATGCCAAAAGTCTTGGGATAGCGGTATGTAAGTTGATTTGTAAGTTGACTATACCTCAGAATACAGCTTGGAAACTCCCACACCTGTGTAATCTTGTGAGTGAGGTTGAACACTGGCCAGCTTGTATATGGAACAAGGCATGATACTGGATGCCAGCTGGATGGATTATTCCATTTTTGAAGTTGTGAGGGCATTTAATATTTCTCAATCCACAGTGTCACGTGTGTACTGGGAATACATCATAGAAAGGAGTCACCGCCCACAGTGGACAGTGCAGTTGTTGTCCATGGGTCCATAATGATTGTGACCGACAGCTTGTGTCTAGAATTGTCTGTGTGAACTACCAGTCTACCACTTGGTAGGTCTCCCATGAGGCATGGACTCTACAAGCTTAGGGTTATAGGTTTTCTGTGTTCCACAACACATTGCATGGCATCCCAGATGTGTTTGATAACGCTGAGATCTGGTGACTTAGATGGGAATGGCAAAACCCCCAACTCAGATGAGTGTTCCTCTAACCATAATTTTGTGTCTCTATGTGTGTGGTGGTGCATGGTCCTGTTAGAAGAGGCCAAACCCATCAGAATGAATGCAGGACATGAACCGGTGTAACTCGTCACACATAACGTTCACCTGTCAGAGATATTCATATGTGTACCAGGTCCCAATATATGCCAGCTAAACGAACCCCAAACTGTATCGGTTTTTCTGTCACTTCAGCGTATAGTGGGCGTGGATCCGCAGTTACTAAGTATCCACAGTTACTAAGCTACATGTGCTGACCAGACTACAGGGCTGCACTATGTGTGCATTCAGCTAGGGTAAGAGCTGTATAAATTCCTGTGCAGCAGCTCTGGAGACGAAACATTTCCCACATATTCACATTGCTCCTAAACAGAGACACAGTTGGCTGGTCCTGCGTTCTGGATTTCATACACACATAGATGCATTTAAGTGTATATTTTATTCATCCCTCTGCCTACAGTTTGACTCAGGATGTAGGTTTTCCCCTTTTAAAGTCATTCCAGCTGCACCGACATTTCCCACAAAAGCAGTGTCATGACCTCACCTTTAAGAAGAGTGGCCAGACGGCCTCTGGATTTGCACTCTCTGTTCCGGCTGCTATGGCCGGAAGCCAGAGAAAGGCAGGAATGTGAAGATGGAGCACACAAAGTAAAGAGCAGGAAGAAGGGGATCTTGTCTCCGAGAGGCAGACTGTTTCAGTTCCCCAGAGATCCTGTGCTCATATACTCACTCCTCAGCCTCCCACTTGCTGTGCTGCAATGTGCATGTATTCAGTCTATTCAAAAGAAGCACCGTTTATGGTTTATTACTCACTCTTGTCTGGGGCTTCAGTGCAGTGGGTCAGACAGTGACAAAGCACTGATGGAGTAGTAAAAGCACTGATTTCTGAGCAGCTGTGTTGGCTGTACAGAGTGCAGAAAGCAAATTAATATGTGGTATTATTCCACAGCATCTTCAGAGTTTGCATGTCTGGCATCTGCTCTGTCTAAACACATGAGCAGTCATCAAGATTCTTACACACAGATTAAACTTTATTCCATCCCTAATGGTGTATTCCAGAGAAATCACCTTAAGTTCATGAAGAGTCTTAAGGCTGAACATCTAATCCTAAAATTAAGTCAATTAAAAGTATAACGATCAGTCATACAAGAAGTGACAGGTGACTTAAATAACACTGATTATGTCATTACGATGGCATCTGTCTAGGGGTGGGATATATCAGGCAGCATGTGAACAGTCCGTTCTTGAAGTCGATGTGTTGGATGCTAGAAAAATTAGCAAGCATAAAGGATCTGAATGACTTTGACTAAGAACAAATTGTGTCTAGATAATGTTTTGGATGTTTTGGAGGCACCGGGTCAGAGTGCCTCCAAAACAGAAAGGACAACTGGTCAATTGATCCCACAGAAGGGCTACTGTAGCACAAATTGCTAAACATAATGCTGGCTATGATCGAAAGATGTCAAAACACACCATGCATGGCAGTTTGCCATGTACAGGGCTGTGTAGCCGCAGACCAGACAAAGTGCCCATGCTGACCCGTGCTTACTGCCCTAAAATAGCCCCTGGATCATCAGGACTGGACCAAGGAGCAATAGAGGAAAGTGACCTGGTCTGGTGAATCATCATGTGGACATACATATGTGTATTGCATCTCCAGGGTGCAATATAGGAAGAAGGAGGAAAGCCAGCATAGGCAGTGTGATGATTTGGGCATGTTCTGGGAAAGCCTAAGTCAGGGGTGTCCAATCTTATCCACAAAGGACCGGTGTGGGTGCAGGTTGTCATTCCAGTCAAGTTGAAGCCATACCTGATCTTCTGATACCAGTCTACTGAAAGCCAGGATCAACTTATTAAACAGGTTGAATCAGGTGTGGCTTTTGCTAGGTTGGAATAAAAACCTGCACCTACCTCTTTGTGGATAGGATTGGACACTCCTACTTTAATTCCTGCCATTCATGTGGATGTTACTCTGACATATACCTAACTACCTAAACATTGTTATAGACCAAGTACACCTCTTCATGAAAACGGTATTGCCTAATGGCAGTGGCTTCTTTCAGTGGGATATTATTCCATGATACACTTTAAAAATTGTTCAAGAGTTAATGACAAAGAGTTCAAGGTGTTTAATTGGGCTCCAAATTCCGCAGATCCCAATCCTGCTGTTAATTGTAGTATTGGGATTGACTCTTCCCTTCCTCTTTTAAGAGATCTTTGCAGGACGGTTCTTCAGTGTTTATTGGTTTTTGTAAATAGGATCCAAGAAAAAAATAAAAAGTTAAAACACAGTGTTCTTTAGTGCCACCTAAGTGGTGCTTGCTTTATATAACAATGTTCTTTGTGCTCTGATGCTTTAGGGAAATTCAGCCCTGATGAGTTAAATGGTATGGATATGGATCGTCTAGTTTCTCACAGTTCTCAGCCTAATCTTGCAATCCTCTGTGCAGTGAATGCGAAATACAAACACTGAGATAATCCGCCAATTACACAGATCAGTAATTAGCAATTGAGTTTAGTGTAGAGCTGATGCATTTAATATAGTTTAGGTATACACAGTTACACAAGTGCAAAAGTCCATTCAGAGACAGGAAACAGGGATATGCTACCTCCGATTGGTCATGTGATTATACAGAAAGAGACTTGATACCTCGCAATGCTGCGTTCCAGACCTGATCTGAGGAAGGCAGTTCAGGACATCTGAAGTTAGAACAGATATATTGAGAAGAATGGTCGCAGTCTTGTGGCATGAACTCCACAAGAATGTGTGCTGTGGTATCTGACACAAAGACTAACAACAGATCCTTCTGTGGGTCCTCTTTGGGATCAGGTCATCCCTGCACATCGGTTTGCCTTGGGTGCTCATGACCCTGTAGCTGGTTCACCACATTTGGTATGTATTGACCACTGCATACTAGGATCACCCAACAAGATCTGTTTTTTTTGGAGATGCTCTGACCCTGTGGTCTGTTAATGTCCTACACTCATTCTGATGGGTTTGGCCTCTTCTAACAGGACGATGTGCCACCACACACATGTCAAATTATGCCAAATTATGGCCTGTAGAATATTCCTGCAAACTAGTGGAGCCCATGTGCCATGAGGGGACCTACCAGGTATTAGACTGGTGTACCAGTTAGCGTGTTTGTGCAGGTTTGCAAAATGACAGCCATTAGATGAATCCATTCTTTTGTGTTTGGTACCAGCACTGACATTAACATAGCTTTTTGGAGGCATGGAATGTCATGTGCAGGAAGGAGCCATTTTTACATTTTACAGTTACAAGTAATTAAACCATGAAGGCCAGCATGAGACATTGCTGTGACACATTTCTGTAATGCAGTCTTAATGCAGGTGGGCCGCCCCTATTCACGGTGCCCTGAAGCTGGTGGGGGTTTGTTGTCTTGCCCAGGGTCACTTCTTGTCAGTATGGGAGATCAAACTGGCAAACCTCACAAGTCACAAGAAACCTCACTGGTCACAAGTCTGGTTCCCTAACCTCAGCCTATGACTGTCCCTAATGTGACACGTGACAAGGTCAACTGATCCAGTCACCATGCAGAGCTGAGAATATATGGCTTCCGTACCTGATAAAGACCCACACCGGATTTTAGTGGAGACCACCATTTTTTCACCATCCTTTAGACCTATTTTTAGACCCAGAATATATAAAATAATATATATTTGTGCTTCTTATTTAATTTATTTACACCATTTTACACCTTATGGTGTGTATTCTTTTACTGTCAAATGCACCCCTGATGCTATTAGACTTGGAAGGATCTCTAACATACTTTGTAATACTGTGTATCACATGATAGCATGCGTGAACACACAAAGAGTGAACACACAAAGTGCACTTGATAATTGAACCCTAGAGGGGATGTTTATTTTTACGACAGAAAAAGGGGCGATGCTGTCGCCGGTGAAAGCGATAAATCTGTAAGTTATGATTTCATGCTGAACCCTGAGCTAAATGTCAAGGGAAAGGAAACATTATAGGATAAAAATGAGATTTAAAAAGAGAATTAAAACAGAAAGTTTATTACTACTACTACTACTACTACAGTAAACTAGTGATGATTACATTTAGCTAGTACTTTATCTACTGCCATGGTATAGTAGGCAGAGGGTAGTCAGGTAAGTCAAGTTAAGTGGTTTTTATAGTCATTTCAAAAATATGCACTGAAGTGCTAGAAAAGCTGTAAAAACCCTGGTACAGATTGGTGGTGGCTCCATAATGGTATGGGTTTTGTTTAGCTGGCATTCTATAAACCCCCGTTCTGTTCTATAAACCCTGTGCATCTACAAACATCTCCGACATGTGAATGCTATGTGTCCCTCCTTCATGACGAGTTACACCCGTTCACTTCCTGCATACAATTTGATTGGTTTGGCCTCCTCCAGCAGGACAACGCATGTCTGGAGATGCCAAATTATGTATAGAGGAACACTCATCTGAGTTTGGGGCTTTTGCCATTCCCACCTAAGTCACCAGCAATGGGCTGTGGAACACAGTAATCCTACACCTCAGAATACAACAAAATTGTGGACCAATGTGTCTTTGTTTTCACTGATGCCACCATTAAGCTGGACAGGCTAATCTCAGTTCGTGCCAACAAAATCCCAGCCCTGTGTGGTAAGGATTGCAGTTTTGGCTTGTGTGTTAATTCATCACAGAATGGTGGAGTGCTATTTTCCAGTTACTGCTCATGGCTGGTGGACCTGCAGACCTTTTTATTAACTTCAGGAATTTACCTGTGCTCATTATCGGAGTTTACAAGCCACCTGGTGCTAATGCTAAGGAGGCACTCTGTAAACTATACCAGGCGATTACTGAAATGCAAATCACACACCCTTATGGATTGTGTATTGTTGATGGAGATGTTAATCATGAGAATATCAAGATAGTTCTCCCTAAACAGGGACGGATACAGTGGATCTTGTTTAAAAAAAACCTGTAATGAACCGGTTGTGTCGCTCTCCGTGGTTCTTAACCAGCACTGAAAAAGAAGTTGGGGGTTTCGATTAAAAAAAAAAGATATTGTCTAATAACCTGAAACTGTCAGTGCATCAGCCATACCGCAGTCCAGTAAAGCAACTACAGCATCAGACTCCACGTCCCAGAATCCCTGGCAGCCACCCGACATAGTTTCCCCCCAGAGTCTTTTGATCATACCCGTTCTCCCTTCGGACCTGGCTCTTTTGAATTCTTTATTAAAATTTCCCCAACAGTTGTGTTTATTCTGTCTCAGCGATTATATAACACTCGGGTAAAAGATTTTTATGCATATTTACTGTATATAATCATTTTATCCTGTGCCTGGGGTTTTTCCGGCTTGTAGTGTTTTGTTAGATTATTGGTCGATATGGTGTTTATCAGTAAGATGAATTAATGCATGGTTCTTTCATGTTGTGTAGGTGAGTGATGGCAGCTTAACAGTGCAGGTCATCGCACGGGAGGACAGAGGAGCGTACAGCTGCCGTGCTCACAGCGACCAGGGAGAAGCACTTCACACCACACGCCTGCTCGTGCAAGGTGAGAAAGGTTAAAAATATCAGTTAAAAGGAAAAATGGATGTCTTTTATATTGTATCATAATATCTTTTGGTGAGCCTGTGAAAACAAAATTACAGAATGGGCATGAATACATCCTTATTTTGAAGTTTTTTTCAAATGTATTGTATGTTTGCAGACCAACAAATGAAGAGCTGGGCTGTTATTTTATTTGATATATCTGAAATGACTATATAATGCTTGGACTAGGCTGGACAAATTATTAATTATTGACAAATGCTAGCCCACCATGCGAGTTGAAACCCCAGTGTCCTGTCTACTCCCTTATTAAGGCTGCCTAGATTTCTATTATCTAGCCCAAAAATGGATAGGGCATGTAATGCATACTGAACAAAAAAATATAAGCCCCACTTTTGTTTTTGCTCCCATTTTTTATGAGCTGAACTCAAACATCTAAGACTTTTCTATGTACACAAAAGGCCTTTCTGTCTCAAATTCTGCTCACAAATTTGTCTAAATCTGTGTTAGTGGGCACTTCTTCTTTGCAGAGATAATCTGACTGCAGGAATGTCCACAAGTGGGCTTCGCTGTGAATGTCATCATTGTAAATCGAGTGGTCCATGATTCAAAATGCATTCCAAATGCCATCAGTAAAATGCACCCACCCGTACCATAACCCCACCGCCGCCATGGGCCACTCGATTCACAACGTTGACATTCACAGCGAGGCCCTCTGGTGGACATTTGTCCAGTCAGCTTGTCAATTGTTTGCTCAGTTGAAACTTGTGACCTCTGTTTAATTGTGCGGTGTGATAAATGATTAGTCTAATGAGCATCTTGATATGCCACATTTGTGAGGTGGATGGATTATCTCAGCAAAGGAGAAGTGCTCACTAACACAGATTTACAAATTTGTGAATAATAAAGTATATTATAATAAAGCATGATATGTAAAGAAGTGATGTGTGTGAGTGGTCAGGTGGCTATACTTTTACTGTCCACATATTTTTGGCCATATAGTGTATCTGAAGTATATGGCTGAAGATTTGAGATGGGCAATTCAGTGATATTGTGTCATTATTGTGATAATAAATTAGTTTCTGTTAATACACAAATACTATGAGCTGAGTTTCAAGGAGTTTTTACCCTCACCAGAGCAACAGTGGCAAATAAAGATTAAATAAAAAGGTAATAAATAAGAGTCATAATATTTCATATAAAAAGAAATAAAATGAAAAGTGAGGGTGTTATGAGCAGAGCAGCTCATGGGGGTAAGTGTGTGTGTGTGTGTGTGTGTGTGTGTGTGTGTGTGTGTGGTACGACTCCAGAGCACAAGGGTGAATGATGAAGTGGCTGCATTTATTAGCCCCGCTGTGTGTACGCAATGACAGCAAACATCATCAGTCTGCATGTCGCTGCCTTCGTGGCTTTCATCGCAGTCGGATTTATGGTTGCAGGACGCCAGCATCACACCAAACCATGTATCCAACACAAACAACCTCACTACAAGTGCTCACACACTTTACTATAATGTAGCGTGTGCTATAGCTGTTGCTGTGGAGGAGAAATGTTGGCTCTCGTTCCAGCCACACAGAGTCAGATAGAATTCAGGTCCAACTTGTGCCAAGTCAATATTGCTGGCCCAGGGCTTGTTTTCTTAAAATTTAAACTGGTGATATTGTTTATACAAAAAGCAATATTCCTTTATAGCCTCTGGTGAAACACTTCACAGAAAAGTCTTCTGTGAGCCTGTCCAGAATATTTATACATGTAACAGGCTGCTCATGGGATTGCTTATGTCAAGACTTTTAACATGCAAAAGCCGCAATATTCAGGAATCATTTGGTGACTTTAACGTGAACACCACACAAATATTAGAGGACTGAAAGCATCTTTCTGACCTGTCAAGGTATGAACTCCACAAGACCTCTAAAGGTGTGCTGTGGTATCTGCCACCAAGACTATGGCCCTGTCACCTGTTCACCAGTTGTCCATCCTTGGACCAGTTTTGGTAGTTATTAGCCACTGTACAGTATACTGGGAACACCTCAAACAGCCTGCTGTTTTAGAGATGCTCTGACCAAATCATCTAACCATCACCATCTGGCCCTTGTCAAAGTCAATCATATCGATGATCTTGTTACAGTGGCACCTGTCAAGGGGTGGGATATATTAAACAGAAAGTGAACAGTCAGTTCTCAAAGTTGATGTGTTGGTGGCAGAAAAAATGGGCATGTCTGAGTTACAGTTTTCACTGTTTGATAATGACATTTTATTTTCCAGTTTGGAAAATGCACACTATTTTCTGTTTCATGTTTTCCATTGCCTTGTTTTCTGATCAATATGACTCGTCACAATATAATTTTGTAATTGTTAAGTGATCATTGAAGACTGAAGTCTTATTTTATTAAAGGTTTATGTATACAGTATGTAATGGCTCACCTTTAAATGAATATGAAAGTATGTTTTGTTGGTAAAATGGTAAAATATAGCTGCACTTTTCTTTTGTTTTCAACCCAAGGGAGAAAATAACTTGAGCTTAGCTATATGCTCTATTTGGGTCAAAGTCCGACATGGGACTTAATGTGCTCAGTTTCTCTAGTCAGTGTAAACATAAAAAAGCTGACAGTAGACGCAAATCCATACACACACATACCAACTGAAACAAAAACTCCCCACACTAGGAACTCAATGCACCAAAAGTCAGTACACCTTTTCATTACTGAGATTGAACATTTCATTTTTTCAATTCTTTTGTGGCCATCTTTATTTTTGATGACAGACTCGATCTTCCTTCTTATGGAAAATAACAGCATTGCACAAATTTCTAGAGATTTTCTTTAGAGAATTGTTTTCAGCTGCTCTTTGTTAGAGGGGCTGTGTTGCTCTACTTTTCTCTCTAAAATGCCCCAAAGGTGTTCTATTGGATCTTACATTTTTATTGTTATACAAACCAGTCTTCTGGGATCAAACTTTAAAGGTTAAGGTTTAAACAAAGGAAAATACACAGAGACTAAACACATACAATTCTACATGTTGTTGCTTCTTCCAGGTCCTCCATATATAGTGGCACCACCTGAAAACATCACCGTAAACATTTCTCAGAATGCTCTCTTCACATGCCAAGCAGAGGCGTATCCTGGCAACCTGACCTACACCTGGTTTTGGGAGGAGGACAACGTCTACTTCAAGAAGTATAGTTATGATCTCTTTGTACCATGTCATATTATGAGATGTACCTGCGTCTTTAGAGGACGTTTGGTTTAAAATTTGCATATAACTATAGACGCATGATTTCATAATCTCGGGCTGGATTTCGGCAGCTGTGTTACTTTGATACACAGAAGCGGACACACCAGGTTTTCTCAGGACAGTCTGCTTGTGTCATCTCATGCCTTACACAACACATGCTGATAGTCTGAGCATGAGCCAGAGAGGTTTGTACACTTATAAACAGGAAAATTAGGCTGAAACTAACTTAATCCACACTTTTGCTGCACAAGATTTTCGCCTAGATCTTTCGTCTGAATAAGTGTAATGCTATTTCTGGTGTCTCTATAGACCATAAATGGCCACCACAGTCCTTTTCTCGAGACTGTAACTACTTTCCCAGTGTGCTCATCTGTGTGTGTGTGTGTGTGTGTGCGTATGTGCATGTTTGAGCTCATTCCCACATGCATATCTGAAATCATTAAAATAAAATAACACCACAGGAAAAAAAAAACAGAAATAATGTCTCATCGTAAAAATAGACGAGTGATGTTTTGTTTCCATTCGAAAGCAGTGAGGAGTGAGAATTTAGGTGAGGAGGCATCGCTAATGAGCTTTACACAAGATTCATCTCCTTCCCACATTTTGTGTCAAACAAGTCTATCAGCAGCGTTTTTTTTAACAAAAGATCACAATAAACATTTGCATTTGTAAGAGTTTTAATGGTGAATACATAGTAAGCATAGTAGAGTATATACAGTGAGGTGCCAGAAAAACTGGTAGAGATAAGCATATGCAAAATAACTAGGCTGGTGGTGGCTCCATAATAGTATAGGGCTTGTTGAGCCGGCATTGCATGAGACCTCTCTGACAGGTAAACGCTATGTGCGCCTCTTTTCTGATTAGTTACACCTGTTCATGTTAACGTGCTGCTACACACGCCTAGAGGAGCGCAAATTATGGTTAGAGGAACACTCGTCTGAGTTTGGGGGTTTGCCATTTGCACCCAGATTACATCTGGGATGCCATGGAATGCATAGACACACAGAAGTCCTGCACCTCTTACAGACTGTTTTGCAGGAAGTAAGGGGTTTTATTGCCTACAGAATATATCCGCCAGCTTGCCTACCAAGTATTAGACTGGTGTACCAGTTTTTCTGGGAATTCAGTGCACGTATTTACTCACATTCTCACTTCTGCTCTGTACGCTTTTTCTATATCTAACTGTAGGTGAGCATTCATTTTAAAATAATAAACAATCTGTGTAATGGTTTCCTACTAAATGTAGGTGCTTGTTGTAAATAACCTACTGTACATGGTTGTGGACACCTGATTGGTGTGGTACAGTGGTAACATCATTGGCTCCCATGCGAGAGACCTGGGTTCGATTCCCGGTCTGGGCAGCCAGTCTGTGCTACACCAATAAGGGTCCTTGGGCAAGACTCCTAACACAATGTTGGCCTACCTGTAATACCAGTAACCTTGCAAGTCGCGCTGGATAAGAGCATCTGCCAAATGCCGTAAATGTAAATGTAAATCATCATGCCCATGCCCAAGTTCTCACTAAATCTGTTCCCACAAAATTGTGGCAGTTGTGGCCTTGTGAGCGGGCTCGATCCCCACAACAGACAGGACACCAGTCAGTGAATTGCCCGTAGGTGTGAGTGTGTGCGTGAGTGTGTGTCTCATCCGTCATCTGACTCATCCGTGCAGAAAACCATCGACAAGCGATGACGTATGTATATGTTAAGCTTAGATAAAATTCCATTTTTTTTTTTAACAGGATCTTGTAGGAGCTTTGCACCTGTGACCTTTCTATATGTCAAATACATTTTCTGTTTAAAACTGTTAAACTGTTATAGCCTTAAACTGTTAATTGTTGTTGGCAGTTTTCATCATCAAATATGTGTTTTTCCCATCCTAAAGTAAACACTTTCTTGGTGCACCAGTAATTTGTTGTCTTTTGCTCATTATGCTGCTTCTTAAATCAATTCAGATTTGCTTAGCTATAGCGTCTTCTACAGCAGACAACAAAACTGTACTGCGATTTGGAGAAAATATACCTCAATCTGACCCCTGTCTGAACAAGGAGGCACTTTTTCCCTGTAATTCTGATTAGTAGTAAAGAGCTTTCTCTGCTCTCTTTATTTCAGTGACCTGAAGCTCAGAGTGCGCATCCTGATCGATGGTACCCTCATCATCTACCGTGTGAAGCCAGAGGATGCTGGGAAATACACCTGTAGCCCCAGTAACAGCCTGGGCATCTCACCCTCTGCCTCGGCATATCTGACGGTGCAGTGTGAGTGTGGCTTTCTTCTTCCCGCCCTCAAACCATATAACCACCCAGAAGCCTCATGCTGCATGCTCTACCTCCTCCTGCATGTTTTATGTCCTTTGTGTTTTGTGTTGCCTGGTCAGAGTGGGTAATTGGTGTATGTTTTGTACACATGCTGTGGCTGTTCGGTAAGATGCTGATCCAGTCTCGCGAGCTGTCCTAGTTTTCAGGCTCTCTGCGGAGTAAACGAGCTCTTGTTTCCATCTGTATTGGTGCTTTATGTGGCTAAATAAGCTGGATAAATCTGAGCCGTGTTCCTCTCAGCTGTGCCAGGGCCTTCTGCTCCTGTCACGACTAGCATTGTCATAATATCACAAACAATTCTCTAGGATCTCTATAACAATAATACAGTATTAATAGAAAAAAAATATAACAAGCTCTAACATTTATATCATTGTATTTACACAAACACAACGTATATCATTTTGTATATGTAGTTTTTCATATTCATTACCTGTATTCTTTCTATCAGCTGCTGGCATTGAATGACGGATCTGACAATATTTTCCCCCTTTTGTTGCTTAAATGAAATTGTAGCTGTTTCCTGTCACTATGATTGTAATGGAAGAGACAGCAAGGCCAGTTTTGCTGGTCTGCTGGTTACAGGTGTGGCATTGTTGGGATTTGAACTTGCGACCTTTAGATAATACTGCAAATCCATTTCTGTTGCATCACTTGGGAATTTGATAGTGTTTTAACAACAACAAAAAAAAAAATCATGCGCTTTATAAATAAATGCACAACCGGAGTTGTGGGGTTACAGCACTAGGAGACAATTAATTATGCTAAATATACACTCAGCCATGTCAGCCCTAACATTAAAACCAACAAACCAGTAAATCAAAGAGAATAACATCTCATTACAGTTGTAGGATATACTAGGGAGCAATTAAACAGTCTATTCTCAAAGCTAATGTGCTGAAGGCCGGAAAAATGGGCAAGCATTAAGATTTACGTGACCCACATTGTGATATCTAGATGACAGCAGGTCTTGTAAGGGTGGGACCTAAGGGATCAAAAGTGGTCCAATCTCAGATAACAAGCGAACCATGTCTCACTGATGTGAGGGCTGAAGGCTAGACTGACTGGTCCGATACCACCAACAGGTCTGTTGTTAACGTCTTGGTGCCAGACACCACAGCAGACATTCAGAGGTCTTGTAGAGTCCATGCCTGGACAGATCAATGTCATGGCTGATCGGTGTTTAGTGCTTTACGTTATCTATAGGCATATTGCATTTATGTCATTAGCCTGATAAAATAGGAGTTGATTCTATGATTAGTATATAGAAAAATATGAATATGAATGCAATGGTATTCATTCTACTGGTATTCAAAACACTGTTATCTTAAAAATCTTGTTAAGAGTTAAAACCCTAAATAAGGTATGTAGGTGCACCTAGTTTTTAATATCCTTTTACAGTGTAACTCTTTTCTTAACAGCAGACTGAAATTAAAAATAACTCACGCTGTTTTACTACTGCTGGCAGGCTATAGTTTAAACATCTCTGCTTTAAAATTCCTTTGTTACACATTAGTTATAGTTATTTTTATACTCTGAAATTTATATATGCACTACTCACTGGACATGTTCATCTAAACCATGGGTGTCAAACTCTGGCCCACGGGCCAAATTTGGCCCGCAGTGTAATTATATTTGGCCCGCGAGGCAATATCACATTACTATTGGAGCTGTCCCGCCAGTATTATCGTTAATACTACAAATTTCTTAATGCCCTCCTGTTGTTTTGGCGCTGATGACATCCTTAGCGTGCTTCCGTTTGGTGGACGTGACCGCTGTTGCAAGCCAGGCGAGTCGTCCACCCGGGTTTTTCCGCGCCTTTCATTCTGCGCCCAACTCAGTAGCGATCCGTGCTTCGGCTGGAAAGCCCCCACTCATCAAGAAAAGATGCCAGGTATCTGGCTTGGGCACATCAGATTAGATCAGTGTGTTGTAAACTGAGAAATAATTAATGTTTTCTTTATGCACTTTTTCTTGCTACTCAAAGGCCTGAATGGTTGATTCATTCATTATTGTTATT
>JAOVVF010000048.1:10387179-10398306 GCA_028565595.1 Duopalatinus emarginatus
AAATTTATTAAACTGTGGAAAAAGTTTATTTTGATATTTACCTCAGAAGGCTGCAAATAGAAAAGAGGCATACAATTATTATTTAAATTTTATTTAATATGCCATTGATATGTTTGATAATATTTGCATGTCTGCAATATTAAGTTTTATAAGTGTTGCTTGTTCCATATTCAATGTTAAAGGAAAACTTGTATGGGCCCATATGAAAAGGTTCATTTGTTGGCCCGCGGCTTTGGTTAATTTAAAATTTTGGCCCACTGTGTATTTGAGTTTGACACTCCTAATCTAAACCATCTCTTTGGCACAATTATGTCTCTGTTTGGCTGTTCCTTTAGGAGATTATTGGCATTTAATTTAATTTTATGTGCATAGAATATACAACTAGAACAACTAGAACAACTAGAAATATAGGATCGGATTATATTATTGGATTATGTCGCTGGTGGTGACAGTGGCAAGGAAAAACTCCTTGAGATGACAAGAGAAAGAAACCTTGAGGAACCAGACCTATAAGGGAATCCATCCTCATTTGGGTTGCATAAACAGTGGAGTTATAAATAATCCTATATTAAAAAGTGCTATAAAAAAAATCATCATCATTATGTCATGCTTGTATAATATAGACTTTTATAGACTTTTTTGTTTTGTGCTTTCTATAGACCCTGCCCGTGTTCTCAACATGCCACCAGTCATCTACGTCCCGAGAAAGTTACCAGGAATCATACGCTGCCCAGTCGACGCCAACCCGCCTGTTATGTCTGTCAGATGGGAAAAAGATGGATATCCATTGAGAGTTGAGAAGGTAAGAGGTTGTGATTCCCTTCGACCTCTGTGTTGTGAATTTATTTGGGATGTGATAGAAAAAAGTTTGTTCCCTTGTGCCTTGTTTCTTACAGTATCCTGGCTGGAGCCAAATGCCAGATGGAAGCATTCGGGTGGCAGAAGTCACTGAAGACTCCCTTGGCACCTACACCTGTGTGCCTTACAATGCTCTAGGTACCATGGGACAATCCCCTCCGGCCACTCTGGTGCTAAAGGTTGGTACCTTCGTATTCGTATAGATTGGCTTCTAACAACAAGTCATGCTAATAATATCTTTTTGCTGTATAATAATACAACAAGCTATCAGCTGGAACCACCATCTACACTAAGACTACTTTTGTAACACTTTTAGCTGCTATTTAAATTGTGAAAGTAAGTAAGAAACCAGGTAATGGAATGCAAGTGGTTTGGTTACTGAATATGTAGCTCTGTGGTCATTTCACAATTGCCATATAGGACCCCCCTTACTTTAACGTGAGGCCTGGTGGGGAATACCGTCAGGAGGCCGGCAGAGAGCTTGTCATCCCTTGTGCTGCTTCTGGAGACCCTGAGATACCAACCATCACCTGGAGAAAGGTACAGTAACTCAACTTAGCAGAGCACAAGTCTCATAGATCATTTCTAGATCATAGACTCATAGACGTCACTATGAACTGAGACATACTCGTGATGATACTTGAATAAACGATACTTATCAGTATAAAGATTGTTTAATATCAGTGGAGTAGTGAGGCACTGCCAGCACTGTTTCTGTCTAGCAGACTCTGTAAGGCAGCCTTAAAATCAGTCTACAGTGCATTAGCTACCTCTGCTGAATTAGACTCTAATCATCAGAATGCTATGAGCGCTCTCTGCCATTGTGAGCTCATTATTCAGGTTTAGAGAATGACAAGTAACCTCTGAGAGTACATACAAGTCTGCCTTTGCATGTGAGGTACTTTAGCTGTACCAATGTCCTCAGATTACTGCACTTTATTTCGCTGCATTGCACCAACAGCTCTTGGGTGCACCTAATGTCCCAACTGTGAACTCGTCATCATGGTCTCCCCAGTATTGTGCAGGCCTTCTTGGAGGAACTGAGTAGCTGAACCTTCTGCTTATTTATCTACTGGGGCCTGGCAAAACAGTTAGACCTGAAATACAAGTTGTTGGGATTGTTCAATAATTCACAAGTTATTTACACAAGAATTTATACAATTCTGGAATCAGTTGTTGTGCCTCCACAGTGCAGTAAGCCAGTAGGCTAGGTGTGTAAGAGAGTTAACAAGTCACACAACAGAATTACCATCACGCAAGGTGTGCATTAATATACACTGCTTTAAGCGTGTAGATTTATTAACAAATGCTTATATTTAGCATCCTGAATCCACTTTGTTAACTCCTTCAAAAATGGCAGGAATTAGGTTAAAGTCAGAGTTAACAACTTTGGTATTGATACTTGACAAGAAAACAATTACATGGGAATATCCCACTATTTCTGAAAACCGCTCCACAGGTCAGGATGTAAGGAAATGCAACTGTACATTTTTTTACACTGGGAGAATAATTAATTTTTTGTAAAATATGTACATAGATATTTAATATTAAGTGAAAGTTAGTAACTCTTACATGCATTTGTGGCTTAGATGCCTTGCTCAAGGGCACTACAGTCAAGTCTTGTCAGTTTCAGGGCTCGATCCTGGTCCCCAGGCTGGTTCCTTAACCACAAGCCTACGGCTGCCCCTTTAATACATAATAGTTGTTGACTATTCTTGCGTTTTGTGATTACAGGTAGGAAAGCCTAGTAGAAGCAAGCACAACATCTTACCCAGTGGCAGCTTACAGTTCGTGTCTCTGAGCAAGGAGGATCATGGGGAATGGGAATGCGTCGCCACCAACGTCGTCACAAGCATCACTGCCAGCACAAGACTTTTTGTAATAGGTATATTAATTGTCCCGTTTATCAGTTTAAGTGCACATCCCTATTACAGAATTTTGTCTGCGATGTACTAATGTGAACTACATCTTTGATAAAGTATTTTGGTGTCAAATTAACCTTGGTTCAATAGCACACAAGGCATCCAGACTCTATTTATGATTCCCGAAGCTGCCGTCCCTCAGGCCTGTCTGTTACGTGATATTCTGAGATAGATCTAAGGTTAAACTTGGCATCCAAACAGATGGAGTGAGTCATTGTGTGCGATGTCTGTAAGGCCTGCAGTGATCCAACTCAAATGTCACATCACATCCACTCACAGTAGCTGGTTGTATGATGACAGGTTGCATTCATGACACTTATATTTATTAGGTGCTAATTATAATGCTAAATAGTGCTGGTCTGCATTAATGAGAGAGCTCCTGACCATGTCAGATGTTTTTAAAATACCTCTTCAATGCAGTTTTATACCTATGTAGCATTACTAAAGTTACTGAACCATGTACTTGGTTGTTCTTTGTGTGTACGAAGGAATGGGTTTAAGACCAGTGGACACATCTTTGACATTGGTGTCAAATCAAATGATTTTTTTTAATTGAATTCTAAAATTTACTTGAAATTAATAAGCTAACATTCAGTAATGTGGATTAATATTATTGTAAATTCTGAAGCTCTTGTAAGATGGAAATGTTTTTTTTTTATAATCTGGATTTGTAACTCCACCTTTCTTTTGTATATTCTCCTGTGAATGGTTTTCGAATAAATTCAGGGTGGTAACTGAGGCCCAGCATTTGATAAATATTTATTAGAAACTGCTTGAAAAGAGCTTAAAAAGGATGACAGAAGACAAATTCACATTTGTTTGCATTAAAACGAGTGAACAATGATAGCTCTTTGTGTGTTTCAGGCACTAGTCCCCACGCGCCGGCCAATGTCCACGTCTCGGTCTCCACAACCTCAGCTAATGTCTCCTGGGAACCTGGATATGATGGTGGCTTTGAGCAGACCTTTTCGGTCTGGTATGGCCCTGTGTAGGTCCCCCTAGCACCTCTAGCTTTTAAATATATATATATATATATATATATTGGCCCCTACAAGCATTTTGTTTTGTAGTCATGACTATAAATTGTCTTCACCCTTAAATCAAATTAATGCAAGTCTAGTGTTAGGGGTACATTTCTGTTCCATCGATTTTCCTTATCTTGGATTTTCTCTCGGTTCTCATAGCGTGCTCTCTTTCTAACAGGAAGAAGAAGCCAGATCTGGGTCCTCATGATTGGCTGTCTGTTCCTGTGCCCGGCTCTCAGACCTGGTTGGTGGTACAGGGCTTGGAGCCAAAGACAGCATATCAGTTCAGTGTGCTGGCCCAGAACAAGCTGGGCACCGGCCCGTTCAGTGAGGTAGTCACTGTGAATACAGTAGGTGGGTGCCACTTCCATTTATGCCCTCTGTGGGGTGCAGGCCGTCTCTAACAACCATACAAACTGTCAGTGTTTAATACTTTTAGGCCTGGCGAAGCATACAACTCTGTATCTGTTACCATGTGTGTGTGTGCTTTTGTGTATGACCCCCCCCCCAGTGTACCCTATAAGTACTCCGGAACCACTGGTGCTTCTTACCCCACCGCGGTGCCTCACAGCTAACCGGACACAGCAGGGTGTACTGTTGACATGGCTTCCTCCAGCCAACCACACTTCACCTATAGATCGCTACATTGTTGAGTTTCGCCTGGGAGAGAGATGGGAAGTGCTCGACGACCTGATTCCAGCAGACGAGACTGAGATCATGGCTAGAGACCTCATTCCGGTAATGGAAATATAGAAGCATATAGAATATATACATGCAGACTTTGAACAGAAGGAATAGACAGATTGACTATTTTGTTGTAGTTAAATTGGAGACAAGAAGTCATTTATTTGAGCGTCATTTATATTTAAATTATTATTGTAAATTAGACATGACACTAAATTCTTTGGGACAAACATATGGTACAAGTTTTGCCGTGTCTCACCTGTTTTCTATTAATATACCTTTTAGCATTATCTGTGCTTATTTTGTACACAAAGCATGTCTGTACAGAAGAACAACATCTAAATGTAGTCTCGGTTTTCTCCTGGTTTTATTCCAACCTAGAAACTTTGCTATCAGCTCAGCTAAGGCATATTAATTTTAAACCAAAGCATTCCTGGCTTTTTACCATTTTATGCTGCTGCCTGAAACGCTTTGTTTTGTCAATAAATTGCTTTCCCCTGTTGCTTTTCAGCTTGTACTAAGTTACCTTGTGGCTATTCATAGAAATAATAATTCACTTTAATTTAATTCAGTTGTGTAATAGCACTGTGGTCATGTGATAAATCTCTGGCCCCTATGATATTTGCCCTACACCGCGTTAACCTACTTCGAGCAAGTCATCATATACATGTCTGTTCCTCATCTTCTAGGACTCGTGGTATGAATTCCGTTCCCTGGCAGTCATGGACGATCTCATTAGTGAAAGCAGTAATGTGGTGGGAGTGTCAAGCACAGGTAAGAATTAAAAAAAAAAAAAAAGCTATTTTAAGATCCCATGATTTCACAGCTTTAGCAGCTTTAACCATGCAGTACTTCATTGCCCCCTGCTGATCATAAGCGATAGCACGCTTCTTTCCCATGCTTCGTAGTGTTAGTAGACGTCTGGTTCCGAAAATGAACGGCTGTGGACTATTAGAACGAAATAACAGCAATGCTTTGTTGGCTGCTTTGTAAATAACTGCATGCTAGTTGGCTGCCGTGCTTCCATCTTATTTCACGCTCTGCAGTGTGTCTCCTCTCTCAGACCCCTTCCCTCCCACAGAGATCTCTGACGAGGGGCTGGCAAGGCCGGTGGTGGCTGGGATCGTGGCTACTATATGCTTCCTAGCTGCTGCCATACTTTTTAGCACGCTAGCCGCGTGCTTTGTCAACAAACAACACCGCCGCAAGCTGAAGCGCAAGCGAGGTGAGTCTTGTTTCAGACAACTGTACATCAGAAACAGAATCAGAAAGAACATTGGCCATGCGATATTACAGGGAATTTGACAGCGACTAAATTGAGACAAAGCAAGAGAAAAAAGACAATAAGTATAAATTATAGGTAGTATGGATGGATAGGGGTGTGTATAGCTAGCTGAGGGAGTCCTGAGGGAGATTTAGGCACCTTTCATAGATAGCAATAGAGAGGCAGGGTCATGTCTAATTTCACCCTGTCATCACTGGGAGGAGTTAAATAGCTGTATGGCCTGGGGGTCAAAATACCTACTGATATTTTGCTAACAAAGGTTTTTACTTGGTGTGTAAATGTGATGGTTCTCACAGTGGTTCAGTGCACCTTGCACTGAATGAGCAAGGCAATTGTGAACCGCTGTGTTTAATTAATAGTAATTATTGTTGTTTTGTCTGTGTTCCTAGATCCTCCATTGTCAATAACTCACACCAGGAAAAGTATTGAGTCTCCGTAAGTATCAATGCATGGTAACATCCATCATACTTTGCAGTTTAACAGATGCTGTGTGTGTGTATGAGTGAGAGACAGAGAGGCAGAGACATAGCGAGAGAGAGAGAGAGAGAGAGAGAGAGAGCATGTATGTGACAGTGAGAGTTAAAGAGGAAGTGCATGTACAGAGCGGTAGACCAAATGGCTGACCAGCCATCCTGTTTACCATGAGGGATGCATGGAAGATGACTTGAGTGTCCAAGTGAATGACTGCTAAAATGCATCTGTGCTTACGTCTGCTTTTTGGTCAGCAAGATGCATTGATTTACAATTACCAGCAATCTCATGCAGCTTCTCCGTAGTCTGCTGAGTTGGAGCCCGATCAATCCTCAGTGGCAGCAGGACAAACTGTCACCATGATGCTTATACACCAGCTTTCTGAGATCTGATTAGTGCAGCCAAAGCCACCTAAACATTTATATGCCATTTTGAAGTTCACTCAGACTTTAGTTTACCCCCTGCCCAATTTGAGGAAGGCATTTTTTTTTATCCCATTTCATGGCGGTTCTTGTAATTCTAGTCCCATGTTCCCATTCATCTTCATTCATCTTTGCATCACTGTTTGGAAAAACCCGGTTGGGTCTGATGGCCGCCTCTTGCCCCTCCTCTCTATTGTGTCTCTCACCGCAGGCCTCCTCTTACCCCTTTGCCTGGCATTGAGCCCTACTGGGAAGAGCCAGACAGGAGCAGCTACAGGCCCCCATCCACCAGTCCTCAGTGAGTGCCTGCACCTGCATCCCTTTTCCAGCGTATGGCGCTGGTTGCGTCTCGCTGCCTTAGCTGCATGCTTTTTTCTTTTGTGGTGCGGACTGACTATAGGTTGTTTGACCTATAACCCTTGGTGTAATAGAATAAACTGCTGCTCCTATGTTTATTTGCATATCGATTTTTCTTGAGGTAGATTATTGGTTTTTATTTTGTTTGAAGGTTGAGAGCTATATTGCTGATATGACAGTCACATATATTGGCCCTGTCCCCACTGCTACTCAATCTTTTTGTCTCTTGTTTCCATTCTGTTGTCCCCTCATGGTGCACCATGACACTGTCTTTTGTTTCATCCTCAGCGAAAGTGACCTATTGTGTGAACCTGTTTTGAGTGGTAACGATACTACAAATATTTAGTTTTTATATTATGGTCTACCTGTAATCAAAAACACTCCAAAGCTTTGACTTATGATAGGAGAAACTCAAAATACAACACCTAATGCATGTCTGCTCTGATTGACAGGCTGTCTTCTGGGAAAATAAGTCCAGAGAGCATCGCTTCCTCCTGTCCTCCATCTCTGGCCAGTGTGGGCACACCTGGCCTTTATGTCAAGAAGCTGCCAAGCCCAAGGAAGGAGAAGGAGCTCTCACTGTATAAGCGAACCAAGCGAGCAATAACAGGCAAGAAGTACAGTGTATCGAAGCATGAGGCTGAGGTCACCACTCCCATTGAGCTGATCAGCCGCGGCCCAGATGGCCGCTTTGTCATGGAGCCATTGGACACAGACACATCACTGAAGCCACGACGCATCGAGGGCTTCCCCTTCGTGGAGGAGTCAGACCTGTACCCTGAGTTCAGACAGTCAGATGAGGAGAATGATGAACCTGGGCCCCTCCCCCCAGTTATGGCCACGCTCAGGCCCCAGATTTCGCCTGTGTCTTCAAGCCAGGAGTCCTACATGGTGCAGCCCCCAGCCTACAGCCCTCGCTTCCACAGGCCTATGGAAGGTACGAGCATCTTGGAGGGTAGCGGGCTTCAGGCCACAGGGCAGAGCCGAGTGTCCCACTTTCACAGAGTCTTTCCTCCGGGCCCTTTCTATGGCTATCTAGGTAGCGGCGCTGAGATGGAGCTGCATCCACCATTCTACACAGCCGATGTCAGCCCACGCAGCTCAGCCATGTCCTCCTCCTCACCACCGTGCCCCACCGAGGGGTCCTTCCACCATCCCACCATTGCTTCTGGCCACACCCTTCCACTGGCACATGGCCCGCCCTCCTCTCGCTCTACTGACACTTGGCGCCCCCCTGACTTCCCCTTTCTAGGTCAGGAGGGTGCCTGTGTCGTCTTGCCACCACACCCTCCTCCCCCCCATCTCCGCCGAGACGTGCCCGAGCCACCACCGTACCCGTCACGTAGCCACGCCCCCTCCAGCTCAGCGTTCCTGCGGCTGGAAGCGCTCCCTTCTCAGGGCCTAGCGGGCACACATGCAGCTATGCAACAGGCCCAGATCGTGGGACAGTTGAGACACACTGCCCACGGGATGGGCGTACCAGTGTTGCCTTACCCAGGCCGAGCAGGGAGCCCCAGCACGCTACGCAGCGAGAGCTCGGACGAGCCGTGGCTGAGTCCGAGGGCAGCACGCCGCCTGGATCTGGGCCTGCAGCAGGTGGTGCTGCAGCCATCACGCCTCTCACCCCTCACCCAGACACCTCCTAGCTCCCGTGCAGGCTCACCTGACATCCTGGTGCGCCCGCCACCGCGCCCAGGTGTTCTTCGCTCCTCACGCTCACAGGAGATACCCGAGAGCATGCGCCACATCACCTTCTCCCGGAGGTCCCTGTCCTCTTCCCCTGCCACCTCTCCCACCCTGGGCTCAGGCTCCATCCGCCTGCCTGGCCTGGGCTATGGTGCCCATGTGGCCTTTGCCACTGCAGCAGCCAGCTACCCGTCACAGTCCCCCTCACCCCCGGCGGAGAGCAGTGATGCTTTTGGTCAGCTCCCATCTCAAAGGAGGACAGATGAAGAGATGCTGCCCTCAGAGCCCTCGCCAGGGTAGGTGAACTGCACCTTTGGCAGTTCCAAAAACATGACAAAGAGATCACGTTTTAATCAGCCAATCTGCAAAAGCAATGCCCTTTATGCTTTTGCTGTTTTTATTTTTTTATTTTTTTAAATTAACAATAGCCTCAGTTAAATACACATTTACTGTCATATTTTTTACTTACATATAAAAAAATTCTTCTGCTAAAATATAAATCTTTTGTTCTTTTGTTATCTTTAGAAAAGGAAGCTTTAACTTTGTATCTTGGTTTTTAAAGTTACATTTTATAGCATTTTGAATGTCTCAATAATTTTCTAATGCTTTCCTGATGATTTCATGACTCTTAATTTTTTGTCCTCTTTTATGGGCTGACCATCTCATGTCATCTTCTCCAGCTCATTCACTCATCTCTCTCTTTCTTCCACTCCCACTGACTCAGTGCTTTCTCCATCAGGGTGGCCTTCTTAGGTCGGCCTTCCTTGCCAGGGATGAGCCTGCACTCATCTCTTGCAATGTTCTTCATCCTCATCTAGAGTAGCGACGGCTGATTTTTTATTTTTTTTAATTGTCCTTTCAGGCTTTGGTAGTCTTACCTTCTTTGTTTTTGATTGATCTCAGCTATCTGGGCAGCATTGTTGTGACCAGGTCCTCTACACCATAATAGGTAAGGGTTGAGTCCATGTCTGATAGGGGAGAGGTTAGCAGGTGGGGCCTTAAATCATTTTTTTTATTTATTTAAAGGGGAATTAAATTAAAAATGGCTAGATTAATTGGCCAGTATCTTAAATTTGAAATACCCAAATAGCAACTAGTCTGGGGTGAGTTTGACCAAACTAAAATATACTGTTTGAAGGGATTTCGAATAGCTTTATTTGCATATTCCCCTTTAAATTTTTTTACATGTCTAAAACTATCATGCATGACTTCTTCAAATTTTCTTCTTCTCTCAACGGCGAATCAGTAACGGTGATCCTGAAACTAAAATTCTCGTCCCATTTGTTGTCCCAGTGGTTTGGTTTCTTTTCTTCATGTGACTGTTGACTGTTTAATGGCCATTCTACCCCCTCCCTGCCATCTTTTCTCCTGTCAGCATGGTGAAGCCACTCTGTTCATGCTAACCAGAGTTGTGCTTGATGTGACTGTAGGACTGTAGTGTGTCAGCCATGTTTCCCCCCTCCTCTACTAATGCCTTTCGCTTTCTCTCTCCACAGCCTCAGCAGCAGGGGGGGACTCTCTATAAACGCTTTGTGTTTCTGTGCCTTGTGATTCCCATGAGTTGACTCTTCCATGTGGACTTTTCAGTTTTCATGGTCTCCTTGTCGTGATAGTGGGATGGCATGTATGATTATAACTCAAATAGGCAGAAATAAGCTTTTTTTTAGGGAACGAAATATGTGTAAGATACAACAAAACAACTGGGTTTTGACTTTTGAGTTTTTACAACAGCATGAGGTAAACATGAATTCTGCAGTGCCATTTTTTGCTTACTGAAGTCTGTACTGTTTACTTCCCTGAAGACCGAATGACAAGAAAAGTTCAAGTAAATACAACTAACCAAATTACTGTTATTGCTCACTGGAAAGAAGTTTTCAGGATTTGAGTGTAAACCACTATGGGATTGTTTCCTAAAAGCAAAACTGCATTTTGACACGTGAAATAACTTCAACTGATCACAACTTAAATGTGTTAAATAAATAAATGAATCTTACTTAAAGTCAGTGGGTTTAGTAAGTAAACCATTTAATGGAGGCATGTCTAATCCTATAATATAAAACTGGCTTATGTACTTCTGCGATATCTGGTGAGCTCGCTCTGGGTTGTGTAGTAATTCTGATTATTTTGGCTCTGCCTGCCTGTTTTGTAGGGAGCCTGTAGGTGCATTGAGAGTGCCTGCAGGGTCTGAGAGCTTCGAAACACTGTTTTATCATTGTCTCAAAAAACCCAAGAAAGTGTCTGCCAACAACAACAACAACTCCATGTCCAAGAACCAAACAGGTAAGTATTATTTTCTTAATGAATTCTTTTTTAGCGCCTTTCCCACATTCATAAGTTTAAATACAGTACTGTGCAAAAGTCTTAGGCACCCTATATGGTGTTTAGTATAAATGTTGTTGTAATCATTTATTTTATGA
>JAOVVF010000048.1:10399563-10412267 GCA_028565595.1 Duopalatinus emarginatus
TTAATGGTGTATTAAAGACTGTCCATGTCCATGGTGGATCAGATGAGACCGTAAGAAGATGGATCACAGTGTACACTGGGTTTGGGTTGCACGAAGAATCAGGACTCAGAGTTGCTGGTATCTCCTGGTGCCTCATCTGTAGCAACAGATGTTAATGCCAATGGATTTATAGTTATAGGTGTCGCAATACTTATGTCAATAGAGTGCAGATTTAGTTTTAGTATTTAAAACTTTATTAAAACATACATTTAACAAATGCTGTCTTCTCTACAGAGAGTGAGTGTTCCTCTCTGTTTTGATGATGACGATGATGATGATGATATCAGGGGCATCGCAAGTGTTTTGACAATAAGTATCAGATCAAAAAATCATTAGTGTTACTGTATAAATACATGAACAAATTATGAGGAAATCACTCTACTTCTTGTGCAGGTGTACACACATGCTGAGACCTTAACACCAAGTCACATGGTGACAGTGTGATGTATTATAGCTTTTAAAAACTGTACCATACAGAATGATATCCATAAATCTTTTTTTTTCACGTTGTCCACAAACAGTATTTGTGGCATTTTTGTGCAGCCGCTGTGTCTAGGCCTGCTCGTACAGCTCTGTCACGCCTGCCAGATGGTACAAGGACAAACAGTATGCTGTTTGTGTGAACTGGCTCCTTAATGATCATGGCTACCATGGTGTGTATGCTGTGGTTGGTAGTCCTATGCTGTTGTGATGATCCATTGTAAACCCTTTCGATTGCCTCTGGACCAGCTGGATTCAGTAAGCCGAATGGTTCTTTATAGCACACCTATCGAAATATACCAGCAGGTTGGCTCTATTGACACACTGGAATTTAATGATGGATGATCTTTCACTGACTTGCAATGGTACCTCTGCAGGTTTTCCTGTAGTCAGTGACGAATTTGTCTGTTTTGGTGTTAGAACCAGGACCTTCTTTTATATATATTACCAGTCTTTCTCAGCACTTGTTGTTGGGTGTTCAATGCAACCCATGTCAGGACACCATCAGTATCTGCCATCTTCCTTGCCTTGACACCTTGAAGAAGCAGTCTAACCTATTGTGTTTTGAAAATGAGTTGCACACTGTTTACACAGTAATGCAGGTTCCCTGTTTCCAATATCACATTTGGCAAACAGTATTTCAAGTTTTCTGCAAAGGTGACATTATACTTGGGGGATGCCATGCTATTGTTCCTTGCAATATACAACAGTAGTCAGTTGTTACAGTCATCTTGGACTCATTGTGGTAATTCCTTTTGGCAGTTCCGATGCCCACTTGATATAAACCGTGGCAGCACTCTAGGCTTTGGTGTTGCCCAAATTGAAGGCTGTCAGTGGACTATATCTGGCAGTCTGATGACCGAATCTTGACTTGGTGATTACCAGGAGAATGCTACCTCCTTATCTGCATTGTGCCAACTGTAAATGTTTGGTGAAGGAGGGATGATGTTATAGGGTTGTTTTTTAAGTTTTGGCCTAGGCCTCTTAGTTCCAGTGAAAGGGAATCTTAATGCTTCAGCATACCAAGACATTTTGGACCACTGTATCCTTCCAAGTATGTGGCAACAGTTTGGGAAAGGCCCTTTTCCGTTCCAGCATGACAGTCCATACTGTACAAAGCAAGGTCCATAAAGGCACCTTACAGAGGATTTTCTAGAGAATGTAATCCTGGGTAGAACAGGAAGCCTGAGAAGGTACTGTATTTCCAGCTAGTTTAGTGTAGAAGAACTTGACTGACCTCAACTGCATCAGAAACCTTCGGGATAAAACTAAAACAGAGATTGCAAGCCAGGCCCTCTCTTTTAACATCAGTGTCTGACCTAACAAATGCCTTTCTGGATGAATGGGCAAAAATTCTGACAGACACTACAAAACAAAACTCATGAAACCTGCGTTGCATGCCCTGAGCAATGTGTAGACCTTATTTTTAATCTAGAGTTTCTGTGTTGAAATGCTTTTGAGTGTGTTGACAGGACAGTGGAGACTTGTCCACATTAAGGCATTGCTCTTTACTGATCAAATGTTTTTTAGGTTTGCATTTGAGGGTAGGCATTCCAATTCAGCATCTTACCTTCTAGTGCTGAGGGTATTTACAAGAAGCTTACAAGCAGCCCTGTCGCCTCTGATGATGAGAAACACTGCCATACTTGGATGATGGGTCCCTCCATCAGGGAGCAGGCCAGCAGGGACAAATTATGGTGATCTGTCAGTAAACTTGATAGAGATGTTTATAGGATGTAGGCCTGAAAGGTATATACGATATTGGTCCGAAATGAACATCTTTTGCTGGCGTTTACCTCAGTAAAACGGTGTGGGACCTGCATGTCTTTAAGATATGCTCGCCCTGCACACAATGATGACTGAATGGTTCAAAAAGTACTTTGTAGCCCAACTTGGAGTTCCCACCTAAAATTCAAATCCCATGTTATTAAACCAGGCAGTTGACCTTACAGTGCTCTTCTTTGGGTCATCTGCATGAATGTTCTCTTTTTTCAGTTCTATATGAACTCCACAGTCCACAGTATAACAACTCCATTGTTCATCAAACCTAGGCATGTTCCCTTATCTAAGCATTGGATGACAGGTCATTGCTACAGCCTATGAATATGATGTGCCATTTCACAAAGAGCATCTCCCAATAGGCAACTAGCATCTTTCTAGCCCTACAGTGTTTTCCACTAGAAGAAGTAGACTTCTGCTAATTTATGTTTTGCATTGCCAAATCTTCCCAGCATTAATACTATTGTGCAGTTTTGAAATGTCATTCTTACTTTGCATTGTTCTCTCTAGATGTGTCTTCCTCTCAGACCCAGCAGCAATGCGCATCTCAGGCACCACAGCAACAACAAAACGTCCGCTCTCCGACCAGGAAGAGGAGGGAAAAAGTACCCCGAAAATCCCATTACCCCCTCTTATCTTCCATGCTGCACTGGTCTTGCCCCAGAGAAGACAGGAAAGCCCTTTTAGCCAGTGTGAACTCGCAAACTCCCCCAAACTATGGAGCTCTGCCTTGACCAGTGGGAAAATCATATACTGATCCATTTATTACAACAATAGATTTGCAGTCAGTATTGAATTTGATTGACCTAAAGATTTATTCACCTTCTCCTTTGGCACAGTATTATTCATACATATGTGTCTTCTGTAAAAAAAATAATAGGGTGCCCAAGTAGAACAAGAAGTGACAGAGGACAGATTTTTTTTCCAATTGAATAAAACATCCTGTAATTTATGAAAAAGCTTGCAGACAACAAAATTAGGTTTTTTTTCTAAAGCTATCTCAAGTATGAAATTTTGTGTATATTGTAAAACCACAAGTCCCTCAGAACATCTAATTAACACAGGGTTGATCCTTTTCCTCCTACAGAATATACCTCAGAAAAAAAGTAATTTTGGCACATATTTACAGCACTTATACCATCATTTGTGCAAGCTAGCATTCTTTTATAATGAGTTCAATGGCCTCCATTGCAAAATGCCAATAATATGTATTATTATTTGTTCTAGAAAGCAGGCATTGATCCAAAGTGTGCAAAATTGCTGTTCTTTTTTTTATTTTATATACGATTTGTTCATCAGTTTAATATCAAATCATCTGATGCAAAGCACAGATGATCACAGAACGTAATTGTAAGCAAGAACAAAGTCTTTGGATCATAATGCAATACTGATCTGCTGCTATATCTGGATCTGTCATCATAAACCTTTCTGAGGGTCTCTTATGTGCATTGATGTGTACTAAATTTAGCCGCTTTAGCCCAGTTTTTCTTCGAACATAATGTAAACCCATTTTTATTTCTTGTCTACTCTTGAAACAGACAATTAGTGCTATTTTTTATTATATTTAATAGTCAGTGTTGGGACTGGACATAGCATACAAAACATACTTTTGTACTTTTGGGGTAAAAATGTATAGTTACAATGAACAAAAAACTTTGGCATGTTAAAGGTGACATTAACACTAGACTGCTAGTATTTTTTTCTCTTAAGATATTTAAAAGACTGCCTTTTTGTCAGAGGGTATTTGAGTGACTTCATGTTCACGCCTCAGATTCTCTTTTGTACATGAGAGATGCTTGGGGAAATACATTCAGTTCAGAGAAAAAAAAACAACAACTAGAATAACCCTGGTATATTACAATTCCCATCCGAGTTTTTCAGTGTCTCCTCGAAATTTCCGAAGGTCTCAAAGTTGAAGTAATACGAGTATTGTAATTATTGTACTTTGGCGACCCTTGCACAAATGTCCGTAGAAGTTGTGAAATGCATTGTTAGTGTACTGTTGAACTGTTTTAATCAGTTTGATCTAGAAATATCAAGTATTAACACATAGATTATATTATATGTACACCAAGGCAGTACTGTAAAGTAGATATTGTGCTGACAAATGAAGACAACATATACCAACAAGAATTAACATGAACCTAGTCACCGGAAACATAATGACAAGTTCTTTAGATTGCTTTATACTTAACAACATGAACTACTTAAAAGTAGCTTGTCCATTTTTTTAGGGGAAAAAAAGCATGGATTATCCTCATCTATTGTTTTTTCCATCCATTTGTAAATCTTCATGAGGTACAACCAAGGTGTGTGTCATTACTGACACATTTCTAATCCCGTAAATGCTTTATTATGTCTAGAGCTCACTAATATCTGCTGACTTACTACATGCATCAACATGAAACATTAGCATGTATTGGATCAGTTTAGTTCTAACCGATGATGAATGTATGGTTTGGCTTGAAGAGTGTTTGTTCTACTTGTTTTTTAAGCCTGCTGGGGTTTTTTTTTTTTTTTTTTTTTTTTTTAATTGGAAAGCCCATTGTTGAACTACTTATTTATATGAACTGACTGAAATAATCCCTTATCCCTAATCATTTCCTAATATGTCCAATTACAGGGTAAACCATTTTGCGACATTGCTGTAATCTGCAAAAAAAAAGCCAAAACCCTGTGTCGAGATATTTACTGACATCTAGATATATTCAAGAAATACATTGGATTAAAGAACGTGTGGACGTGTAACTGCATAGAACTAAACATTTCCTTTTCTAACACATCAGTTGGCTGATGGACTATACAAGTCTGTATTTGCTTGTGGTGGTGTTTTCCCCCCTCATACATTATATGTATCAGTACGTAAAGCTGCTTTTCATGTTTAGTCTAATGGGCGCCATTGTAGGACACCCATTTATAGGACTTTAGCTGTCCAGTGAAGCTAAGGACCTTTTTTGTTCTTCTGCTAAACATGTGTCTAGTTTTCTTTTAATTACAAGTCCTACAAAAAACCACGTTTACATTACTCAGAGATACAGCGCGAGGACGTGGCACATCATCCTCATTTCGACTTGGTGCTATGTCTTTTTAACTCTTGTGGTGCTGTGTTCCACATGCTAACACAACAACTCATGTACAGTCCTCTTTGCGCCACCGTGGTTCCTCTTGTCAAGATGTTTTAGTGAGTAGGGTTGTAAGCAATAATGACATACTAACAAGACAGCACTCACATTCTCATTCCGTCTTGCCACTGAACTCGAAAATGGCATGTTTAGCAAGAGTCATCTCCAATAACGGATTTAGTCTCAGATGTGATTGAAGAAGTTGCTTACTGATTTACATTTGTTTAACAATTTGCTAACTAAAAAAAAAGTAACCAGGGTATATATATAATTAAAAATATAATAATAATAATAATAATAATAATTAAAAAGTCCCATCAAGCATGGACAGGACCTAGCAATGCAATCAATTACAACACAGTCTGGAGAAATAAATGCAGTATTTGTTTTTACAGTGATTTTTACACAAGTTCAAGTCATTTCCATGTCCACCTGTCGGATCCTATTTAGTATTTCCGTACATGCTGACAGGTTTTCTTCAGATGACGCTTGATCGGATTCTGTTTTAGCTTCTCCAGTATGTGCATGGAGACCTGAGCTAATGCATCTCTCTTGTAGTATATAACCAATGCTGTATATGTAGACAAGCCCCCTTCTTCGCTTGTTAGAATAAAAATAGGGCTCATGCACATGAATTTGTCATATCTGCTTTTAGATTGCCTGTACTTTGCTTCGTATGCTTTTTTTTTTTTTACAGTGCTTTGTGAAACTCAGCCTTTTTATGTTGTATTGTGAACTACTAATTTTACATTTGTCAGCTTTCATTCACTTGGTTTCCTGCTCATTGCTTTTCATGTTTACCAGCACTAAGAATTTAGAATGTACTACAACATTATGCACTGATTTACGACTGTTTTATGATTAAACCTCATGCGTTCGAGATCATGATAATTGGAAGCGTATTTCTAACCGCGTTCTTGTGTTCTTCAGATTCTGGGCTGACTTCTGCATATGTTTGTCTTAATTTTCCACCTCAACTGCAGCATACCAAGACTGTTCATGTGTTGCAAAAACACCAATAATAGACCCTTTTCATCATTTTCTTTTTGTAGTTGAATGATCGAATGATTTCATTCTTTGATGTGTCATCGGTAGGTCTGATTTATTTCAGGTATTATTCTAAAACAGTATGGTGCTGTACCAAAGCCTTATGTAAAATATTGTTCTACTGTATTGTTTCACTCTTCTGCCACTGCTGTTAAGACAAGTGAACATTCTTCAAGAAAATTGGGACATGTTGCTAGCCAAACTGACTGATACCACTATAATGCAGTGTGCCTCGAATTCCTCGTCCTTGAATTATACTGCTCAGCATAGGCAGGGACTTTTTGAAAAATTTTCACATGCCCAGTAAAACAGTAAGAATTGGTGCCTGGTGTGTCTTCTTCTTCATGTCTGCTGCTAGGAATAAATGTTAATGGTGTCTCATATCTGTATAACATTATCTGAATCATGTTGTGTGTCTCCACCATTTACCTCTTTTGGACTCTGAGAGTGGATTTTAAACAGGAATCGATCTGAATTGGCATTATCTGACTATCTAATAAGGGAAATGTCCCAGAAACCCATCTGAACCATGTAGTCATGTTCCAACCTGAAACACTTTCTATCCATACCGAAGCATTTCCCAAGATCTGCTTTCAGGAGCAAGTCAGATTCGGGGGTTGTAATATTTGTAAGCTGTCTCACACGGTCCAACTGAGCTAATATAAAGTGGAGCAGTTCAAACAGCATTGTTTACATCACCAGATGCCCAGATATGCACATTTTAGCAGGTTATGTTGTCATTTTCCAATGCTTCGTTCCATCTAATAACTCTCTAAAATTTTTGTATTTTGATATAATAAAATACATGAGAGTGTACTTGGGTGTCTGTGGCTGTTTTATTTTTGGATTCACTTTTTGTGATGTTATGTGATATTAATAATATCTACAACAAATTATAATATGTGTGTGTGTGTGTGTGTGTGTGTGTGTGTGTATGAGAGAGAGAGAGAGAGAGAAAGTAGACATAAAGGCATAACTTAAACATTCAAAGTCCCTGAATATATAAACAACATAGAAAATTTGAAATGCATAGTCCTATTTCAGTTCACTTTTTCAGTTTACTGTATTACTGTAAATAGATTCAGGTTTGTGATCTCTGATATAGTTAAGACTATATCTCTGAGTATCTCTATCAATAGACCTATTATCACATACATGATAATATACAATGTCAATAAATCTATTAGAGATGAACAAAACATGTTCATCATGTTCTTGGGCAGCCGTGGCCTAGTGGTTAGGGAACTGGTCTCGTGACTGGAAGGTTGCGGGTTTTGTAATATGTTCGATCTCCCCTGCCCAGGGCAAGACACGACTGAGGTACCCTTAAGCAAGGCACCTAACTCCCCTAACTGCTTCCCATGTGCTGTGGCTTGGGGCTGCCCACCGCTCCGGGCAAGTGTGTACACTGCCCCCTAGTGTTCGCTAGTGTGTGTGTTTCACTGCACTGATGGGTTAAATGCAGAGGTCACATTCCTCTGTGTGCAAGCACATTAGGCAAATAGTTCACTTTCATCACAAAAGGCATTTTGGAAGAAAAAAAGACCCGAGTAATCCACCTTATTCGCATTCATTACAACTATGACTGGATTTCAAATCTGACTTCTATATCGGTGACAGGTTTTTCCAAACTTTTAGATGAGTAAATGACCTCATCCTAACTGTGCCTAGTAGTTTTGTCTAAATCCTCTTTAGATGGCACTATAATTTACAGATTAGTAAAAAAAAAAATAGATCATTATTCTTCTTTCTTTTGATTCTTAGGTGTCAAGAGTTTGACATGTACTGAATGTTTAATCTGCCAAATGAATGTCAGCCATGTTGAAATTCACTAAAAACTTCTTTCACAAATTTTGTCCAATCATCATGAAATTTGGATCAGAGCACCATGAAGCACCATTTTGTCCAAGTAACTTAGGTCCTTACAGTTGTCCATTTTTCCTGCTTCCAATACGTTAGTTTCAACATCTGACTCACTTTCTGCCTAATATATCCCACCCCTTTACACTGTAACTATAACCTAATCTGATCAAAATTACTTTGACACAGACCAAATCATGATGGCTAAATGACTGGGACAGACCATCTCCATAACAGCAGATCTACTAAGGTGTTCCTGGTACACAGTAGTTAGTACCTATCAAAAGTGATCCAAAGAAAGGCCAACTGGGGAACTGGCAACAGGGTCATGGGTGCCCATTGCTCATGTGTGTAGGGTGTGAAAGGATCTGTTGAAAATTACCTGGTGCCAGATTCCACAAAACACCTTCAAAAGTCTTGTGGAGTCCATGCCTCCAAAGGTCAGAGTTGGTGTTAATGTTATGACTGATTGGTGTATTATTACTATGTACTATGTACTATTTCCATAAAGACAATCTGCTGTAAACCAAGCTGCTATTCCCCCTTCAGATGTTTTATATAATTAGAAATATATCTACAACACATTATTCGTATAACTGTATTGTATATAGATATATGTCTTTTTTTACATTCTCTAATTTTATTTATGAACATGAAATATACTGTACATCCTTATAGCACACAAAGTAAAGGTGAGATAGGATAACCATTTATTTGTCCCACAGAAATTAATAACAGAAATTGTTTCAGCAGCAGGAATAAAAAGTAGGGATCAAGAATACAAAAAATAGAAAAGAATTTGAACAAGGTAAACAACCAACAATATAAATATAAAGAAATTGAAAATTAAAAATATGTGGTTGTATGTATGTATGGATATAAAAAAGTAGTATTATTACACTGATAAATATTGCACAGATTCTTAAATGAGTATATGTACTGTATATGAAGCATATGAAGTATTGGACAATATACAGTACATATAAATATGTAAATGCAACACAGGTGAATGTGTTGCTTGTTGAGGGGTTGCACTTGACTGAGGAGTCTGTGTAGTTCACATTACTCACTGTAAACCGCAGAGGAGCTAGGAACCAGTTTTTCATTTTGCCCAGCTTTTTTATTGCTGAATTGCTCTAATATCATATTGTTGTTCTCTTTCATTAACATGAGGGCTAAAACAGCTCAGGGCAGCATGGGATAAACAGCCATCAAGTCTGTTTTTCTGTTTCTGGTAGCCTAATGCATTGCTTCTGTCTTAGCACTGTGTTATTAAGCTCTTCGAGACCTCACTTTTGTGTTGAGTGATAAAACTATAGTGAACAGTTTTACTCTCCATCAGTCGAGTGTACATAAGTGAACAGCTGAACAGTCGACAAACATCAGACTTTACATTACAAATTTCTGCACTACATTTGCACTTTTTATATATATACTTAATAATATACTTTATTTATATGTCAGGGATTACTTTTAATCCCACTAACTATCTCATGGTTTCTTCCTCCTGTCATATAAAGATGTCTTTCCTTGCCACTGTCACCTTCGGCTTGTTTATCAGGGATAAATTTAAATCTAAAAACCAGATTTTATATTTCTGTAAAGCTGATTTGGGAAAGTGTCCACTGTTCAAGGCTCTATACAAATAAAAGTGTTTAATTGAGCTTTATTAACCTCATCCTCTGCCTCTGCAGAGCCAATACACATCACTTTGGGTGGTACTTCACCACTTAACAATGTGGAGGACAATACTCAGCCTCATAACTCAGTGAAGAATACCATGTCTAATGGCCTGTTACTCTACACTTCTGTTCTTAATTAAATGAAATGAAAGTGAACTATTTTTCCTTACTGTGTTTGCACACAGATAGAATGTGACCTCTGCATTTAACCTATCCATGCAGTGAAACACACACACACACACCAGTGAACACTAGGGGGCAGTGAACACACTTGCCCAGAGCAGGGGGCAGCCCCAAACCACAACACCCAGGGAACAGTTAGGGACCTTGCTCAAGGGCACCTCAGTCGTGTCTTGCCCTGGGTGGGGATCAAACCCACAACCTTCCGGTCACAAGACCGGTTCTCTAACCACTAGGCCACGGCTGCCCAAGGTCCTCCAGAAACGGAGAGATTTTGTGTCTGGTTGACATGAACCCTACTGGTTGTGCCAAATATGGTGCAGGACTACAACTCGCATCAGTCACTGCACACCACATGATCATGAAACGCATGCCATATGACTGCACCCGACTCATGTTTAATGAACACTAGTCACATCATTTACAGCACTCATTGTGTAGCTTTTGTCTTTTGTTGTTGTTGTTGTTGATGGTGGCTGTCTCCTACTCACGTTATGCTCATCCTTGTTATGCTTCACGCTCTTTACGTTTTCTGTGTTTTGTCTGTGCATAAACTAAATCTGCAGTTGCAGCCGCTTCTGCTACTAGTCCATAACACAGACATTCGAGGCATTATATAGAACAACTGAACCAGAAGTGCATTGTTGTCTCACATTGATTTAATATCTATTATTTATTAGTGTTGTGGTGCTGTAATATTTATGATTTGACACAGGGCTTGTGTTACCTGATTACATGTTGGTCTTTATAACTCTTTCAGTTTCAGAGTATTCTGGTGATGAATTTTTATGGCTCTGTTGCGACTTGTCCTATACAACATCAAGCATGTCTCACTCTAGACACTGGAAATAAAAGCACTGGATTTCTAATGGAGTCAGTAGATTTCATAGTTGTGGACTGTTCTGCAGGAAGTATGGCGTTCATTGCCTACAGGATACACATGCCTAAAACAGTGGACATAGAACAGCCCCCGGGGGAGCGTTTGGGGGTCAGGTACCTTGCTTAAGGGCCCTTCAGTTGAGTCTTGTAATCTATTAATATATCTATTATTTAATAATTTGCATTTGCCCATATGAGAAATTAAAGGTGAAGAAGTGGTGCCTGGTTCATTTTATTTATTAAAAAAAAAGATATTCAGTAAAAGATACATGTTTATTAATGTTGACTCTATTACACAGTGGAAGCTTTTTTGTAATATGTAGAGCAGTGACCCACTAAATGCGCTACTTGATTTGACAGGTAGGTGCCGCCATTGTGCAGCATGTTTAAAAACCTTCCTGTAATGAACCCTTTATTTAATTTGTAGAAAAGCTTCATTATTTAACAAAGCTTCCTTTTGCATCACTAGAATATTTTAAATGATCTTCTGTAAATAAATAAATAAGTAATAGTAAAATAAAATAATAGTAATATTATATACAATAAATAGTAATATTATATACAATCATTTTATGATTACCTTATTATTTACACCTTTATTATCTTTTAGCATCTCATTTTTAAAATCTATTTTCTGTTTTTTTTTTATTATGGATGTGAAGTATTATAATTTATAAAAACCACTAGACCTCACTTTTTTTAAATACTACAGAGTAGGGCTGGGCAATATCAACAAGAAAAATCATATCCCAATATATTTCAGCTGAATGGCGATATACGATGTATGACACGATATTATATACGTTGTGAAAAATAATGTTTAAAAAATACTGTTTTATGAACATTTTCATCTCAACCATATTTCTCAATATAGTTCAAAGTTCAAAATAGTTCATATAGATATATATTCATGAGTCAGGTATAAGAAAGTTTTTTGCCTAATTAATTGTGCTTTACTGTTCTCTCAGTCTTAGAAATAATAACACTACAATAAATAACATATACAAGTATGAATACTGCTTCACCCAATACCATGTCTATGTTTCACTGACTCATCTGCTGCCTTTGGCTTGTCCGATCTATTTATTCACTATGTAGAGGTCAATGTCTTTTCTTTCAATGCAGTCATTTAATCATTGTTAAATTTTATTTTAAACCTTCAATCTTCAAATAATAAGTCTTGCTATTGTATTAGTGTGATGTACAGGAGGCCTGAATGATGAACAGGGAACAAGAAAAGGCTTATACTATTCAGTCATTTAGTTTAATTGACTAAATCGATCACTTTGATGTTTTTTATTGTCGGAGTTGTACTACTAACTTCAATTAATGTTCAATTTGACAATGATGAAGTTGCTACAACATTGTCAAAAGATAGTGCTGGTAGTACCCTATTTGAACAAGGTCACAAGGTCATAACATCATTACATGTTGCCGTAATTATTATTGCCATAAGTATTTAATTCAATTCAATTTTATTTATATCACGCTTTTAACAATGGACATTGTCCCAAAGCAGCTATACAGAAAAAAATGGTTAAATATACATTTATAAAATATTTTAGAAATTTTATCCCTAATGAGCAAGCCGGTGGCGACAGTGGCAAGGAAAAACTCCCTGAGATGACAAAAGGAA
>JAOVVF010000048.1:10412367-10431940 GCA_028565595.1 Duopalatinus emarginatus
CTGTAGCAGGTGTAGCTCATCAGAATCAGGACTCAGGGTTGCTGGTATTATGACTACCTGTTGGCAACGTTCCATGAAGTTTCATGTACAACATAATAATATTTTTAAAAAAAATAGTATTTGGCTTTTGGGTTTTACATCCTATATTTAGTACTTCTATTAATGAAACACTTAATATTGTTAAACAGAAATGAAATCAGGTAGCTGGACTTTTGCTTCACTCTAAACTCCAAGCTAGTGCAGCTAGTGTAACTTCTTTTTTTCCACTATGTAAATTATGTGACCAAGTTATGCAAATACTCAGGTACTAAATTGTCTGTATGAGAGTTTTGTTCACTAAAGAGACATGTAAAATATTACTGACATTCCCCTGATAAACTAATCCAATCCAAAGAGCGCTAAAAGAGTAACTTGCTTCTTTATTTTTTAGCAAAATCAAAACTGAGGGAAAATGTTCTGTTATTCCTGCTCCAAAGACCAAACATATCCTGCTTCTGCACATCTGATCCAGCACTCTTGGTAAATATCCTTCAATAAATTACATTTCAACCCTGTCCAGGGGTATTCCTGCCTTGTGCCCAGTGATTCCTGGTGTGCTCCGGACAAACCATGGTCCCTGATGAACAAAGCAGATAAGAGAATGACTGACTGACATTTCAATGTTGTGACAACAGAGAGCACCAAGCAAACAACGTTGTGGGCACCAAAACAACAGATTATCACAGCGTTGTCCACAACGTAAACGTGCTTGCTGTGCACCCCCCAGAATACACTTTTTCACTTTAGTGTATAAACCTAATTTAGTTTTGCACTGCATTATTACGAGATACAAAGCCTTAGGTCATGACGTAACGCAAACCTGTCCCGACGTTACGTGCACGCCTGCGCACTGTCCTTTTGGTGAGCATCATCCCTTATTTCCCACTCAGACACGCCTACAAGCGCGCGCGCACCTACGACAGCGGCTCGGGCAGCAGAACGGAGGGCGCTGCGCTCGCGAGGGCGTCTGATCAAATGACCTGATTAACTTACACACCTGCAGTGTGTGTTGGAAAGTGCTTGAATAGTGGAATTAGGCTACATGCTTGCATGTATATTACACATTACAAACCTAAATGTTCTGCAAATGTATTTAAAAATAAATGCAAACGTAGCATGCAACATAATTAAACAATTATATAATAAATTAAACAAATAATGACATGTCTACTACATGTCTCCACTTTTTTACAGACTAACTCCTCTAACCACTGTGTTACTCGCCTCCAGTGTGTGTGTGTGTGTGTGTGTGTGTGCTGGACATTGACTCATAGTGAGAGAACAGAACGAGGCAAGTTTTAACAACTTAGCACAATTTAAAAACTTCAAAATATCGATATAAACAATATAAATGATATGGCCTCACTCCATATCCCGCTCTGTTTACGTTTATATATATATTAATATATACATTATTACGAGATACAGAGCTTTAGTTCATGACGTAACGCAAACCTGTCCCGACGTTACGTGCACGCCTGCGCACTGTCCTTTTGGTGAGCATCATCCCTTATTTCCCACTCAGACACGCCCACAAGCGCGCGCGCACCTACGACAGCGGCTCGGGCAGCAGAACGGAGGGTAAGTTTTCAGCGCGCTGCGCTCGCGAGGGCGTCTGCGGGGTTGCGAAAGTGTATCTGCGCCTTAACGTGACTGGTTCCGTCATTCTGTAATCATGACGGAAATGAGCAAGACGAAAAAGCGGCAGGTTCGGTGATTTCATCAGGAGGTCGGTCCGTGAGAATATGACACCACGCCACGGCCAGGTGAGTTATTTAATAGGTACAGTATCAGAGGGGGGTGGGGCGGGTGGCATTAAATAAAAACCGGGGGGCAGCAGGATTGATGACGTAATTTTTTATGATAGTCTTATAATTAAGGGATACTTGTTGCAACAGGCTGTAGGCAGATGCGCGCTGAGCCGGACACACACACACACACACACACACACATGCGCAATCAGACAGTCAAATCATCCCTCTGAGATCCCTAACTGCTCGACTGACTCCAATCTGTTAGAATGACAAGCAGCATACACTTGTACATCTAGACCTTTTTTCAGCATGGACAGATTACATAAGACAAAGGTTTTCCAGGACGACTTGCTTGTGACAACGAGCCCAGATGTTTGCAGTGCAGCTGCTGAGACCAGTATCAAGAGTGCACCGTAGATACCCTACTGCATTAGGCCTACATCATGGCAAGCTTAAAACATGACAAGCTACAATTTTCTGGGTAGCCTATCTTTTACCTATCCTCCACCTCCGTCGGGGTCACGGTTGGTCCAGAATCACTGGGCTCGAGGCAGAAATACCCCTGGACAGTGCCAGTGCATTGCAGGCTACCACATACATACACAAACCCATTCGCTCACACACTCACACCTAGGGGCAATTCAGCATGTCCTATTTGCTTACTGTGTGTGTTATTATGGGGAGGTAGGAGAAAACTGGCGCACGAGGAGAAAACCCACACAGACACAGGGACAACATATTGTACTCCTCACAGACAGAGACCAGAGCGAGGCTCGAACCCACACCCCCCCAGAAGTGTAGCACACACAGTACCTGTGGCACCACCATTCCACCCACTTCCAGTTTAATGTTTAGTTATTTTAAAAGCATTGGTGTAATATTTATTAATGACTTATTTAGTTAGTTGGTTAGTTTTAGAATTATATGACCCTGCTTTTTTGCGATTTCTAAGAAACCAAATGCAATATGCATTACTTGTGACCTACTGCGTATGTTCATCAGGTGAGTATTTCATGTCAGAACAGGGTGGAAATAGGGTGGTGCCAACATGGTTTCAGCATAAAATAGTATTCCTAGAATTGTCCTATTCAGAATATATCTTTGATAGTTATTTTGGACATATTATTAGGTAGTGTGTGTCCTGCACAGCTTCAGGGATCCAGGGGTTGTGGATTTGATCCTCGCTCCGATGTCTGTCTGTGGGGAGCCTCCCAGCTCCGGTTTCCTCCCACCTCCTGAAAAACATGCTAAATTGCCTTGGGTGTGAGTATGGGAGCAAATTGGTGTGTGTGGTACCCTGCATTGGAATGACATCCTGTCCCAGGGGTATTCCTGCCTTGTCTTATGATTCTGGGTGGGCTCTGTACAACGACTGATGAATAAGTGACTGACATTTTATTATTTTCTCTGCATATATGTAATTGATTTGTAGTAGTTGGTGCCTGCTGTGCAGTATCTTCAAAACATTGCGGATCTGGCCATGTGAATGTTCCAAGTGAGTGTGTGGGTGGTTCAGATGATATACCCAGGCTGAAAATCAGCCCTGCTCTAGCTCTGAATAGGTAAATAATAAAATAGTAATCCCACAAAAGACATTCTGTCATTGAGAATGACATTTACTTCTTTCACTGTGGCATTTTATCCACCGGTTTCTGTCCTCTAGATGCCTCGGTGGCGTCTCATTAACTTCTCGTAATCTTGGCTGTGATAGTGTCTATGAGGAAAAATTTATGTTTTCTTTCCTCTAATTAAACCAGATAAGATATTGGCAATTCAGTGAGCTGAATGTATTTGTGTTTGAGTGTCATTTCCATTCATTCCTCTTCAGCTTTATTCTGGTCAGGGTTGTGGTGGTTTACAGGAACATTGAAGGTGTGGTTGGGGAATACACCCTGGATAGGACACACTCATTTGTAGCTAGTGTAATTCAGTGCCAGCTGAATGTTTTTGATTATTGGAAGGAAACTGGAGAACCTGGAGGAAAACCACAGAGAGAACATGCAAAAATCCCCAGAGAATGCCAGTAACCCAATTTTTAAAATCCAACTTGAAAGCATTACTGACTGTAACACTGTTCCATCTATGTGTCATTTAAAACCATTAAAGTAATAAATCCTGAATATTAGTATTGCATTATATCTAAGACAGGTGGCTGGTGGTCATTTTACACTATTACCTTCACAGAGAATACAAGGATCTCTATGTAAATCATGTACATTTTCATGTAAATTATGTAAAACATTGTCAACGGAAAGTTCAACCAAGTAAATTTTATTGTAGCATTTACCCAATTTACAGCACTTTGCTAGTCAGTGTTCTTGATTGCTTGGTGCATAAGGAGCTGGAGATACAGCTGGGTGACAAAAATGACAGGAAAAACCCGTGGCTCTGTTATGCTTCGTGTGGTTATTTATTTTGGTGGGATGGTTTGCCTACGCTTGTCTGTGAATTCAACATCACTGCAAGACAATACAACATTCGTCTGACTGATCACCATTATTCTATAATGATAGTTGCTTTCAATGAGGGCATGAAGGCCCACTGAATGGTTTAATAAAAAAATAAAACATATGCTATGGACAGTTGAACACCTATGAGATTGGCAGCATCATAGCACCTCTACCACCATCATCAAAACAACATTTAAAAAATCTTTACACAGAACAGGGTTCATCACTCCAGTTCAATTCCAGAGACACACTAAAGCTGTTTTGGTGGGTTGTGGCAGCCCAGTATCTTATTAACACACTTTACATTGGCTTTTCCTTTAATTTGTCCCCCATCTGTAGGTCTAGGATGCCAGTGGAGCTTTTTGTACTTATATATGTCCCTGTATGTGGAGAGGAGACTCTTGTTCCTTATGTACAGTCCCGTAGATAAGTATTCACCCCTCCTGTTACAACCTAGTTAGGTACAAATGTATATACGTAACTGGGATTATATACCTAAATCTACCTAACTGAGATTTTTACTTTTTGATTTACACATGTCTAAAACATGGAGCACATTATGGTACAAAGGTAAATAATACAAACAGCAGCCATTTGTTGGTTGCATAAGGATTCCAAATACCCCAATCACCTCAGCCTGGTGCTGCTAATCAAATGCCATTGATTAATTGATCAGCAAGTGTGACAGCTGTATAAAAGCAGAAGTTTTAACAGTTTTCTGTCTGGAGTATTCAGGTGTGTGTAATAATCTTAGAGAAGCAATTTTGCTGCCTATAAATCTGGGAAAGGTTACAAGGCTATTTGCAAACAAATAAAAAAAAATGTCGTTCTACAGTGAGAACAATTATTCACAAGTGGAAAACACTCAAGACAGTTGCCAATCTTCCCAGGAGTGGACATTCTAACAAATTCACCCCAAGGTCGGACCATGCAATGCTCTGAAAAATTGCAAAAATGCAAATGTTCATGCTCTTCTTTCTAAAAATAACATGGCAGCAAAGTTTACGTTTGCAAAGTTGCATCTGAACATGCTCCTCTGTATACCATGTATTGCATGTGTTACATGTGAGGCCATCTATCTGACAGCTAAAGCTTGGCTGAAATTGGGTCATGCAACAGGATAATGATCCCAAGCACACCAGCAAATCTAGACGTCAACCCAATTGAAACACTGTGGCAGGACCATAAGAGAGCTGTGCATGAACTAATACCCACACACTGAAATGAACTTAAGCAAAGTTGTAAAGAAAAGTGGGCAAAAATTAGGCCAGAACTGATAGTCAGATGGACGTCCAGTTCTTGCTGCTAAAGGTGGTCCTACAAGCTGTTTGCTTAGTTTTTCACACTGTGCTGTTGGTTGTCTGAGGCTTCAGACTATTCGAAAAGGGTGTGCTTTGTTTTTCACTTTTTACGTTCCAACTACACTACAAAATGTAAATGCAGAGGGATATAATAGTTATACTAACCTATAGTTACACTATAGTATAGTGTTTCATGCAGTACAGTTATAAAGTAGCAGCAATGGACTCTGATAGGTATTCTAATTCATCAATGCTTAGATTATATGTGAACAGTCATAGTTGTTGAAGTATTAGAAAAGAAAGTCAAGGCCAGCACAGAAGGCCTGGTCTAAAGTTTCTTCCATGAAATGGTGCTACAGATGGTTTCATTTGAAGCATCTCAGTGGTGGGTGCAACTTATTCTTCAGTGTCTGAAGATGTAGATGAGGACATGCTGTCGCTTAGCAACCGAGCATCCATCAACTTCCATAGAATACTATACCATGATGACAGATGCGGCTTTCCCCCCAACCATGAAGCAGCATGAATTTCCCTGTAGATTATTAAAAGCTCTTCAAGAGTTTAAACTTGTACTCTGCACTGATAATTAAGAGCCTGTGTTTATGCACGTATTGAAAATGTCTGTACAGGTTCCACTGAGGCTGCATGTAGCCTATGAAAGGATTTTTCAAGAAAGACTGCAGTAGGTTTAGTGTCTTGTTTAGCTGTTCCTTGTGATTATGTAATTCCTCTGTGTGTATTGCAATACAATATTTCATGCTCAAACCCTTGTGCAATATTGTACCAGAGACTATGCTTATAGCCAATACTAGATCTTGTGAAACACAGAGATTCTCAGACACATGCAATCCATGTTCCTTACTAAATCCATCAGGGACAGGTGACATCATTGCATGCGGAGATGTAGGTCACCCTCAGCAGTGTTTGTTCCCTACGTAATTGAAAACAATCCTCTCTGTCTTAGAACAGACACATTTTGTGAGCTAATAATTAAACCAGTTGACAGAAGAACAAACTCAAACATAACATAAGAAAGAAATAACTGCAAGGGATAGCTAAATAGCTCAGAAACAGCGAGTGCACTAAGGTGTCCAAGCATGTGATGGTGTTGGCACTGGGCAGTCCCAAACCACTGCGTCCAGGGAGCAGTTGAGGGGGTTATGTGCTTTGCTCAAGGGCACCTCAGACTTGCCCTGTGTGGGGATCAAACCCAGGACCTTATGGTCACAAGACCAGTTTGTTGGGCCCTTAAGCAAGATTCTTAACCCCCTCTGGGTAACCTAGCTGCGCTCTGAGCCCTACTTCCTAACAAAGTGGGAAATGAAAAGAAAATGAAAAAGAATAACAAATATGACAAACAATGGTTTTTTTCTTCTTTACTTTTCTTAGAGTAAATAGACAGAGATGAAATTTTGAGGAGAAAGTCCTGTCTGTGTTAAAGTGTAGATGGCAGCCGTGGCCTAGTGGTTAGGGAACCGGCCTCATGACCGTAAGTTCGCAGGTTTGATCCCCACCCAGGGCAAGATACGACTAGATGCCTTGCTCAACTCCCCCGGGTGCCGTGGTTTGGGGCTGCCCTTTGCTCGGGCAAGTGTGTTCACTGCCCCCTAGTGTTCACTGGTGTGTGTGCTTCACTGCATGGATAGGTTAAATGCGGAGGTCACATTCCTTCTGTGTGCAAACACAGTAAGGCAAAATAGTTCACTTTCATCTTTCATAGCTGCAACTGGTAGAAATGAATGAGTGAAATTAAAAGAGTGAAGTTTTAGTTTTTACATTTGTCCTGTGTTGATATCTTGAAAGCTGTAGGAGAAGATACGAATAGAAAACCAGGTGGATTAAGTCAAATTGGAGAGCAATTAGTCTGTTCTTTGTATCACACACTAAAAAAAGATACATTAATTAAACATATTACTGTTTCCAAAGTGCTGTGATGTACAAAATACAACTCATTAAGAGTCGCTTTGGGGTAATAATGATAAAAATAAATAATTTCATACTGCATCACATCACTCTGGTAGACAGCATGTTGGTATCTGATATTTTGGTCACTATATCACATATCAGATATCAGATATCAGTATTGTATTAAATAAGGAAAAATGCAAGTAGTTCACCTTTGTGTGGTCGTTTTCTTTTTTCTTTTCTTTTTTTTTTTTTTTTTTGGGGGGGGGCTGCTATTTTAGTATACTTGACATACATAGTGCAATTTTAGAGATATGAATAAGCTGTAGTCATCTATAATGTACAGATTCAAGTGCATAATATACTGCCCCCTGCAATGTATGTTCTGCTGTACCTCCTGCATGCCACAGCTCATAGTGGGTTAATGTCTAGCCATTCTGCTAGCCAAGGTTGGAGCTTTATTCCGTACAGAGCACCGATCTGCTCCCCTCCCTCCCCCGGCAGACAGGCAGCTGTTGAGGTGAGGCAGGATCATGGAGGCAGGCAGCAGCACTGCCGCAGCCCCACCACCACACAGCGTAGCTCCCGTACCTCCAGGAGACATGGCCGTTCCTGATCCCCTCCACGGGTAAGTCGTAGCTTCTCTTGCTGTCAAAAGCTTCAGACTCCTCTTCAGTTTGCAATGTGGAGGATTATGATTAGTCATGCTGTTTAGTGTGTGTGTGTGTGTGTGTGTGTGTGTGTGTGTGTGTGTGTGTGAGGGATTTTAAAGGGCTAGCTCAAGTATTCTGCTTGAATCTCTGTGTATGTTGCAAGACTTGGCAATAACTGCATGCTGTAAATGGGAACCTAGGACACCTATATAGGACACTGCATTATGGTAATATAAGGACTGTTTAGATGATTGGTGGCCTGTCCTTTCATATACTGTCCTTTTTCTACACAGAGCACAGCAGCAATTGTCCGTATAGATAAGACTTGTATAATGACACAACAGAGCAGCAAGTCATAACACCTTCAGTACAAATCTGAAAAAAAGCAGGTTCATGTACATAATGTATGTATTTTTTTTTTTTTACATTCTGGCCTAACTTTTGAAAAAATCATGTTTTTATCCCAATAATACCCCACTGGAGTGTGTTACATATCCCCCTCTGTTACTAAATGTGATTCATATCCTCTTCTGGGACCAAAAGCTGTTCCCAACTCACATTGTTTAAACTCCAAATCTCTGATTTCACCTTTGCTGTGCACAATGAAAGACTCTCCAGTCCCCACAGCTACCTGGACTCGCCTTACCCGCCCTACACGGCTACTCAGATTTCAATCAGTTACAATTCAGACAAGTTCTTTATGTCCCTTTTTCATCTACGACCAACTCTGACTGAGTCGTCGTCTTTGTTCACTGTTGCAACGGACAAAAGTTGGCTTTTTGTGCTCTTGATCGAAAGTACATCCTATCCCTATAGCTCATCACATGAAGACTACTAAAAGACCTTTCAGAGTCAGGTCTTTCTACCACTTGTGCTGGATTTGCCGTTCTAAGAAGTGTCCTAATGATGGAATGGAGACTCGTGTCTTGATTAGTTCTCCTCCATACCTGAACATGCTTTGTATTTCTGAGTTATGAGCTGTCATGTTTAAGGATACTGATACTATATGATAATTTATAATACCTGGCATATAAAGACTCGAGTCCTTTCACATTTGTGTTTATACATTCAAGCCACACCTGTATAACCTGTGGCATGCTGTTTTGTGTATCGCCTCACACCCAGATAAAGAATAGCTCCATTTCAATAGCTCTATTCTGTTCGACTCATCTAGCCTTATTTACATATTTCCTGCTATTTTCAGTCATGCATGTAGTTTTATTCTTTTATTCTATCCTCATGCCATTGTGAAAGGATAAACATTTTTAATGCTACCCTTTTGTGATTTTGTGTGTGTGTGTGTGTGTGTGTGTGTGTGTGCATGTACCCAGCCCCCACTCATCAGATCAGGAAAAGGACGAGCAGAAGAGGAGGCCGAGGACAGCTGAGAGAGCAGGCTGGGAGGATGCCATCGCTCTTATGGTCAGTATCTGATGCACACGCTGCCTTCTACTCTTCATGCTTATAGCATTGTATAAGAGTGTCTGCATGTGAACACAGGCGAGGAGCGCGGCCATACTCCCGGAGCTGTCTGCTGACTCGTCACTGCGCTCGTGCGCCAGCACAGCCAGCATGAAGGTCAAAAACGTGAAAAAGTAAGTGCTCCCTCCCCTCTCCTCTCAGCTGTGCTCTCTCCTTCTCCCTCTCTTTTATCCTGTTCTTCTCTCTTCTCTCTTCTCCTCTCGCACCATGTCGGTTAGAGCACCCGATGCATACTGATGAGCTTTCCTGCTTTTGCAGGCTGCCTCTCAGCAAAGGCCATTTCCCCCGCCTGGCAGAGTGCGCCCACTTCCACTATGAGAACGTCGATTTTGGCTCTGTGCAGGTGAGGGAAATGATTTGGCTTTATGTTTTTAAAGGTTTTTTTAAAGACCTACCACTTTGAGAAGAGAGTGAATGCACAAGTTGTAGGATGGTAGGGGTTGATGAATGGGGTTTTAATTAATTGGGGGTGGGTGGAGCGAATAAATCACCTTATTTGTTTATGTTAACTGAAGTAGCCATTTGCCTTAATTCGCTTGGTTTAGAAGTACAATCTGCTCCTTTAGTGTTTACTTCATATATATGATTCCTTAATTAACTATAGACGTGCTCAGGCGTAATGTTCCTGCTCTGTAGTTACATGACAAATGGCATAACACATTACAATAATTACACAGCATCCCCTATCCTCTACATTTTCATGACTCTATTTTTCATCTACTGCAATACCTAGCATGCATTATGCAATCTCTGGATGATCTATCAGCTTCCCAGCAGTATTTTTTCCTAACATCTGGCTTCCTTCTGCATTAGCTAATGAAGAAGGTGATGATAATAAAAAATATTAAACCAAACAACCAGCCCGAATATATCAACTTTGAATGGATTGTAGTCTTCCAACCTTCACTTTCACCTCCACATTATGTCCTGAGAAAGGGGTTTCCTCAGAAGTCCTCAGAGAACGAAGGCAGACATGTTTACAACTGACGTATCAGCGGTTAAGCATGTCTCATTCAGATACACATTTCTGCAGTTCCTCCCAGCCTCCAGTAGAGAGCAGTAGTAGTGTGTTTTCTGCAGGGTCTAAAGTGTCTTGATTGGTATTAGTGCTGTACATAGAGTGCACTATAGTATAAAAACACAGGCAGGATAGAGCTTCCTTCTGCTCTACCCGTTTCTGGTCATGTGATCTCTGCACACACACATACACACACCACATGCTGTACTGCAGTAAACTGCGCCTACTGTTTGAGGGTTCTAAGTGAAACACTGCAGTGCCAGAGAGACAGGCACACGCTGTACCGCTGTGTGCAGCCTGCGCCATCATTGAGCTGATCCCATAAATCACAATGCTCTGACAATTATATTTTCCAAATAAAATATATTACATATATTAGATAAACACAAATCAGGCAGTGAACCTGAGCACGTCAGCCCTGATAGAACTGTAGGTTCAAAGAGGATGTTGTGTCACAAATAATAAAAAAAAAAACTTAATGCTGGGACATGGCACGGGATATGAATACAAGCATCACAGACACATGAGAAGAGCAGATACAAGGAAGCATTTTATACCAAACATGACAGCTTTCAACATTTCATGCTGTCGGGTCTGGTTAGCATGAAGCTGCATTGACTTCAGCTAATATTATATCACCTAATCAGTTCATCATAATGTAAGGGTCGGTTGTTGTACATACAGGCACTTTAACAGGAACACCTAGTACTTTTGTTCAGTTCTCCAATCAGCCAATCCCCAAAACACAGGTCTTTGGGCATTGTTGGACATTGTTGTTGCTTTAGACAGGTTGGTTTAAGTATTTCCTAAGTTCTCTCTCACAGAGCATAGTCTGTGTATAGAAGGTCCCAGGGGTCCAGGATCCCTAATTAAGCTCAGCTGTATATTTTTAGTAAACTGTGCCCAATTTGGACTCAGGATACCTTCATACTACAGCCTTTGTTGCAGACCTGAGTCTAGGCTGTTAGTACAGTTTGTTTGTTGGTGTAGACGCAGGCTGTATTCGAAATGGCATACTACTGTACTGCATACTGCATACTACAGCAGTATATACTGCACACTGCCTACTGCCTACTGTCTGTATGGAGTAGAATCAGAAAAATCAACGTACAATGTAGAATACTACACAGTCAGGTGAGCTATGAATTTTTCTGAGAGAATTTAAAAAGCCAGAACTGTATAAATGTCCAAAACCTTTCTGTTGTTATAACTAATCAGTGTGTGTGAGGAGAAGGAGGAGATCCTAAAACAGCTGTAACTGTCTAAAACAGCTGTAACTGTTTTATTTTTCCACTTAACTGTAAGTACAGTGACAGCAATGCTAACAACCAGTTAGCGTTTTTTTAACCTGGTAAAAGTAACTACAGTTTTACCAACAGGACTTAAATATATTTAAATAAATTCATTTCATATTAAATAGTCATGGCATAATAAAGCGTTACAGAAAGTGAAGTAGGCAGAGCCAGTGAGGCCACGAATATAGCTTACGCTGTATACTAGAAACTCAGACAGGAGTAGTACGCCATATGTGAGAATATGTGTGTATGCCCTGCAAATCTCCTTATTTAAGCAGCTCGTGCCACTCTCAGACATCAGGACACATTTTTGGCGTAGTGAAAATGCCAGACTCATTTTTTTGGTACTGATACCATATCAACAAAAAGATGAATGGAAAAAAATAATTATAGCATGGCTTTCCATTTTACTTCCTTTTTGCATCGCTGACTAGCGACATTGATAAATAGAAGCCGTATGTTACTTAGGTGTTGATGATGTAAATGGACCAAATGTAATATCAAAGGACACCAATGGAGCCAAGGGCAATAACTGTACTGGGGTATGGAGGAGCAAAACAGACCATATGTGAAAGCAGGCTTAGACTCCAGTTCTTGGCAGACAGCACTGGAAACCAATGTGGTCTGCTGTTGTTATATCTCAAGCGCTGTTATGATTCTGTATAAAGTATGTTGTGAGATGCTTTTCTGTTTACACTGTTTATAAGGAGTCATTATTTGAGTTGCCATAGCCTTACTATCCAACCATTCTGGACATTCCGTTCTGACCTGCATCTACACCTGCATCTACAACTCTGATCAGATGGTCCCTGGTACAATTACTTGTACTGACAAGACACGACTGAAGTGCCCTTGAGCAAGTTACCTCTCCAACTGCTCCTTGGGCACCATAGATAGGGTTGCCCACTGCTCGGGGCAAATGCTCTCTAGTGTGTGTGTTTTAATGCATGCATAAGTAACAAATCTGTGTGTAAGCACAGTGGTCAGTGAGTGGTTCACTTCACCGTTTTCTTTCTTTCATTTTCGGCACAATTCTGGGTAGATTTTGGAGTCTGGTGTGCATGAAAACCACATAATCATTTTTGGATTGGTTCTCTGTATTAATGAACGTTTTGAGCAATAAAACTGGCACAAGAATAGCAGGTTAATGATAATAGTGATAACTGGCAACAGCTGATGATACTCAGTAAATATTATGCACAGGAAAACTGTTACTTTAAATTCGATTAAAGTCTTTAAACTGGTGTTAAAGCACAAAAATACAAACATCTAACTGAATGACTGGAATTTTTTAATTTGTAGGCTTGTGTTGGCTCACTTGTTTGTTTTATTCTTTAATCAATGGCAATAATATATTATGACTTGATTTTGCAAAATTTTCTCTGTAGTCTCTATTCTTTGTCGCTCATCTATTGAAGTAGCATGAGGATGCTATGTTTTTATTTTATTTTATTTATTTATTTATTAATTTTTTTGGTTGGGGGCTCCTGGATCCAGTTGCCCCAGTTAATTATTTTATTTTTCATTTTTTTTATGCATAGACAAAAACATAACAGACCAATTAAGACAAAAATGTGATTTGTTAATTAATACATACAATGTGGTCTATAATAAAAAACATATAAGATAATAATAACGTTTGTGAGAGTTTGAGTATGCAAATGTGGTTTTCAGCTAAATTGTTCATGTTAGAGGACGTTAGATGTTGGAGGGTGAAGACGGATATATTAATAGTTGGGTCGAGACTGGTATTATGATGTTTTGCTTAGAGGGTGAAAAAAAAGGAGGATGGACCTGTGTCATACAAGTGGGTGGTTGAGATGGTGAGAGTGGCAGCATTTAAAAAAGATATCGTACAGACAGAAATGGAATTTGGATGTATATCTAAGGAACCGGGACATGTGCTTAACCTTTCTGGGGGTCACTACAGATTAGAAATTGTATTTTATTTCGCTTTAGTTTAGTTTGGTTTTGTTTTTAATGAATTTATTTATTTTATCTTATTTTATTTTGGTTTTGTTTAGTTTGTTATTTTATTTTATTTTATTTTATTTTATTTTATTTTATTTTATTTTATTTTATTTTATTTTATTTTGCTTTGCTTTGATTTATTTTATTTTATTTGGTATGGTTGCAAACTGTTTTGGTATTTATTAACTAATCCATGTACTAATAGAATAGTGAAATATTGTGATTTTGTTTCATTTAAAGTTGGAGCTTATACTATAATATGGAGGCTTTTTGTTAATTATAAGGTGGCTATAAGAGATGGTAGAAGGAGGGGTGTGGGGGTGTATCTATATGTTGGGGATTATAATCTTTTCTAGGAAAAGTTAATGAAACCTTCATTACAAAAAAATTAAAGAACAAAAGAAAGGACCAGTCCACACTGCAGTGTACATTAACCTCTATCCAAAGAGATCTTTGCTGCATTCTCTAAGGCAGTGTGGATGTCCCAAATACTTCAGATCAGGTTTACAGAAGAGATGACACCATGCCTTTCTGCCCTTGGAGAGAGGAAGTGGTCTGAAATGCAGCAGTGTAGGGTGGAGTTTGATTGCTTGCCTTTTTATTTCCCACTTCTATTCAGTGCTTTGGGCTGAGATTAACTCTCATTGACTTGGACATAAATCTTAAAGCCGTAATCCTTAGTCCCTCACTCAGCACTGTTTTATCAATGACCAAAGCTGTGCTGGGGCTCAGTCATGCAGTCAGATTTATCTAAGACGTCCATGCTTTCAGTGTGTAAGCATGACCTCAGCATTTCGTCTCCTTTTAATTATAAGGTTTTATTAACTAGTGTTTTTTGAGATATTAAGTTTTTTTCATTCTCAATAGTAACTGATATGTGAAACAAGTCTCTAACATACATAAACATGACAAATTTTCTAAATGTGTAATTTCAAATTCATATCAAATATGTACATGTTTCTGAGTACGTTTTTGAGTTAAAAGCAAATATAACCTTCTAATCCTAACAACACATTTTCTGCTTCAAATTATAATAATAATAGTAGTAATAATAACAACAATAACAAATTGTGATTTACATTGAAGTTGAGAGAAAGAGAGGGAGGAAAAGAAAACCAGGAAGAGTAGTGTGAAACAAAGAGGAGGGTTTTAAGCTGAGTGTTGAAGGTAGACCGAGTGGAACAGTCATAAAGTGACTGTGGAAGAGAATTCTGTCTTCCACGGCAATGGCTAAAGGCTAAATGGCAAAGGCTGCCAACTATGAAAAGAAGCAATAATTTTAAAGAGCACAAACAGTTTTCTCACAATTTGCTTAAAACATAAATTTAGTATCGTTACACAGTGTCCAGAAGTATCACAATTTTCAGTTTAATGACATTTTTACATTTTTCCCTTTTTTTAGGAAAAATTGTCTTTTTCTTCTTCAAGAAGCGCTAAATATTTTGTCCAGAGCAGAGGACAATTTTCGTTTTTTATAGTTCAGTTCAAGTTTCCTAGCATGTGAGTGTAGCAGGTCAGTATAGAGGCAGAATTAGGTTTTGTTTTATATCAGAAATGTTGACTTTATACTTCAGTGAAATGCTTTCATGGTTCACAATGTTTTATATATTAAAAGATTTAGACAAGCTTCGTAAAAAGTCATTTCATAAAATGCCTATAATTCTTCATGTAGTCATACTCCAAACCCTAGGCTTAGCTAATTTTTTAGCTATTTGCTGGTGGTGAATTTAAACATGGACTTAATATTACTGACCCTGTTCTCTGAGATGCTTGGTTTGGGTAGTTAAGCATATTCTTTGTAATTCTTCAGATTGAAATTGTCCAGACAGCTCATCCTGTGTGCTATCATATTATATCTGTATTGAAAGTGCTCAGGCCAAACTGGCAATAATTGAATAACATGCATGACTGTAGTGCTTTTACTATGGTTAAACTGTGGCTTGCTTCATTTGTTTCTTTTCCTGAAAATGAAAACTGTGTATTCTGTCTCCAGGTTTCTTTCTTGATGAAAAGGGACAGGGTTTCATCAGCCCATTGTCTGGATCATTTTCTCATATTGCTAAAACTAGATCAATTATTAACATCATAGACAAGATACTATCTTGCCAGAATTAAATATATAATCCTACTTCATGTCTGCCAGCAAGCTTCACCCCTCTTCAGGCGATACTGATCTCAAAGCAGACTGAAATGGTGAGCAGATCAGATTTCATGGCAATAAAAGAGACAATGCAGGGGAAAAATAATGCTCTCTTTATCCTATGTGGAGCGGGAGGAATTTCTTTGTGCAGTAGTGCTTCCTCAATAGAAAAATGCTGCATTGTACCGCACAGGAGGAATTTTAATCTGGAGACATGAATAGTTTTTTTGCAGTACCTGTGTTTGGTGATTTTTTTCTAGGCTGCAGTTCAAAACAGGACAAAGCAGCTGTACCATCTGTATTTTAATAGTTTTATGATGTTATTATAGCAGTAGAACATGAGGTGTGTTTTATCATCAATAACAACATGGCTGTGATGAGGCAGACACAAGCCAAAGGCAGCTGTCGTACTTTATCACAGCCATGCTCTTATTTTACTACAGCACAAGGCGTTGAGGGTTCTATTGCTTTTACACAATAGTTTGGTAAACGAACAAGTTATAAATAAATAAATTGAGCCAAGAATATAGTGCTTAATATGTTTTAATGTTAGCATTAGCAGCTTGTTGCTCCATCACAGTAATGAACTCCACTCACTCACTGTACAGCCTGCAGTTCATTCTCCAGCTCCTTACATAGACCAAAACATTACACTCAGTTTCCCAATCACAGTTTGTTTTCTTGCCAGTTTGTTTTTGTTATTGTCATGCTTTTCTTAATCTGTTTAGTTTCATTTTAGGCTATTCTTGTTTTCTTTTGCTCAGGGCATTTACCCTATTTCTTAGCAGCTGTGTTCAGCGGAGAAATACATATGTAAGACCCATAAACATATGACTATAACAGTCGAGGAGCATCATTAACTACCCAATAATTACTATACAGATAATGAACACAAATACCTCCATTAATAAAATAGAACTCGCTATAATTTATTTAGACAGATGTTGCTGTTTGTTTATGGCTATGGTGTTTAGAGTGTAAACGGCAGTAATAATGTGTAATAACGGCACTCATGGAACATCTCTCGGTAAATCATATTGCATACCATAATTTGGCGACTCTAGACGTGTGTGGTGGTACATTGTCCTGTTGGAAGAGGCCAAAACCATCAGAATGAATACAGGACATGAACGGGTGTAAGTCGTCAGAAAGGAGGAACACATAGTGCTCACCTGTCCGAGACGTTTGTAGATGTACCAGGGGAATGCCAGCACTGAATGCCAGCATATCATTGTGGAGCCACGTACATCTGTTTTTCAGGCACTTCAGTGTAAATTTTACACAAATGGACTGTAACTGTAATTTTAGTGTTTTTTTGTTTGAACAAGATCATTACTATATTTGGCATTAAGCTAGTACAGTAATACAGACTGGTTTGTGTGTGTATGTGTGTGTAAAAGCTTGCCTCATATCATTCATATTATGTCATCGATGAGGCCTCATGGTGTAATGCATTACTCAGTCGTTACACTTACATTGCTGATCTATATTAGATTTTATCCCACCTTTAATCAGCTAATTTAGTGAGCGAGAGCTTTCAGATGTAGCTCTCAGTGCTCCACTCTGTGAAGGCTGATCCCTCTTCAGTCCCACATCACCTTAGGGGCAGGGCTTCCATACAGCACAGGAGCGGGGATTGGATTCGTCCTCCTATTCCAGTCATAACCGTGCGCGGAAGCGTGCACGTCCTTTCCGCTGCACCAGCAGCTTATCGCAAATGCTTTTGGTAGAAATGCGGCTCTCTGTAGACTCATCCAGATCCTGTATTGGATTTCTAAAGGACGAGAGGGAGGGGCTGTGCTTGCTGAGCCTCGACTGATGGATGGCGGAGCCTATATGCAGCATGACAGGTTGCCTGTGTGTGTGCGTGTGTTTGTGTGTTAGGTGGTGTCCACCTAAAGCATGCGTCAGTGCGGATGAAGCAGGGAAGGTTACAGTGTGGTGAGGAGTGACCATTTTCTGTCTTTTTTTTTTTGGATGTTTATTAAGGAATAGGAGTGTGGTTAGTAGGGAAGCTTGTCATTGGGCTTAACATGTAATGTAATGAAGATGTATGCAGATATATTTATTATTGTTAGTTCTCTTAGTCCTTACTGGGACAGCATACGGGCAACACAGACAGTAAATAAATATATGAGGCATTCTACAAGCGGGTCTCTTTAAATAATTGAGTGTCATGTCATTTCAGATGTAATGCACTGCTCATCTAGGTCATTTATTCTTGTGCGCTTGCATTAGTTTTTGCTATAAATAAGCCACGCTTTAATATTTTACTGCTCTGTTGAGACTTATTATAGTTCTTAACTCTATTGGCATTGCTTAGAAGTTCCACGGATTTCTGTACGGCCTTGGCCACCTGGGAGGCCAAAGTGGAGTTATGTAAATGTAGTGCGGATGTACACTAAAGTGCCAGAAAAACTGGTATTTTGTAGACAATGATCAACATACATCCTGCAGAATGGCCCAAAATTTTGTTGTATTCTGAGGTGTAGGATTACTGTGTTGTTGTGTGGCATCCCAGATGTGTTCAAAAAAATGTTTAGAAACCTCAAACTCAGATGAGTGTTCCTCTTAACATCATTTGGTGTCTCTAGACATGTGTGGTGTTGCATTGGCCAAACCCATCAATGCAGGACATGAACAGGTGTAACTCATCAGAAAGGAGGCACACATAGTGATCACATGTCGGAGATGTTTGTAGATGTACCAGGAATCCCATGGAATATTAGCTAGTATGGTTGTTGTTATAGCGCGTAGTGTCCAAACGGAACTTGTGGTTCTACAGTTGTGATGTATCCTGTATTGTTTCACTTAGACTTTTTTAATATAGCAGCACAGTAAATGGTTTAATTTTGTTATTCTGGTTTCTCTCAACACTGTAAAAAACATTATTTTTACTTATTTTATATATTATATATTAAACTGACGAATAAATTGTATTAAAATAACAAGAATAAAGTGTTTATTAAAATGTTATTTAACAAAAACCTTCATAAATATATATAAAGTTTTATAAATATAAAGGTTTCTTTATAAATAAAAGACAGTAAATATCTGCTGTTTTTAACGGTTTTAGACAATATTGTTTACCAAGACTAACCCTAAAAATAGAGGATACTTTATTGAAAAAAAGTAGCAACACCAGATTTTATATGTCTGTAAAGCCGTTTGGAACAATGTCCATTGTTAAAAGCACTATATAAAAAAATAATTTACCTGTTCTTTGTTTTTTGGTTACAAGCAAGTAAAAAAAAGCAAATTGTCATTGTAAAAACAGATAGGTCAAGCAGAAGGTGAAACCTGAAGACAGTAGTATGGTCAATGTCAATAAAAAAAAATTCAGAATACCAAAAACAGCTAAACAGCTGTATAAGGCAATAAATGGTACTAAACGTAATACAAACACTTTCCTTTTTAGTCTCTTAAATAGTTTTTAATATGGTTCTTGTGTGAGCTTCAGCATGACATCAGGGAGTTTGACTCTTGTGAGATGTGATACAGTGCATATATTACATCAGACATTAGAAATACACACCCCAGGAAGTGTCATGTTGTTATGGTATAA
>JAOVVF010000048.1:10432040-10442152 GCA_028565595.1 Duopalatinus emarginatus
AGTCTAGATCAGGATGTGTGGATGCTCTTTACTAATTCATAGACACACTCATGTATACTTGTCTCTCATTAGCTTTTAAATCTTTGCTGACATGGCTCTTTCTGTGCTTAGCTCCACCTCATAGGGCTGTCCTGCCTCCCTCTTAATCATTCTTCTCTTTTTCAGCTAACTCTGACCTGTGATGAGAACGATCTGACACGCAGCAACTCCAGGGAACTGGTGTATCTTGTCCATATCTGTTGCCAGGTATGAGGTCTCTTTGTGTGTGTGTGCGTGTGTGTGTGTGTGTGTGAGTGTGCGAGCTCCATGGAGTTTTACAAGAGGAAATAGAATTAGTTTGTTATGGCAACAGTGGGAAAGTTGAGCTTTGTTATTATAGTTAAAAAAAGAAGAGGGACGTTATAAAAAGAACTGCGAGAGTAGATCACAAAGGCAAAACGTACTGCACTCGGTATTTTTCTTTTGGCCTTATTTAGAGACACTTTGTCTACACTTTGGGAATAGAGAATGAAAGAATAGCTACAGGTTAAACAGATATGTTGGCTATACAGAAGGCTTCTGCACTGCTGGAATGATAGGTATTGAGGGCATGATGTATATATGCAAGAGGATTTTACCGCAGTGTGTGTGTGTGTGTGTGTGTGTGTGTGTGTGTGTGTGTAGTGAATGTCTATCTGTTCTGAAGAAATCTCATTATTCAGTTGCATGAAATCTAGATGGAGCCTGTGCATTTAGACATTCAGCTTATTTATTCTAAAAGAAACCTTTGTAAATGTCAGTGTCAGGAAATCTTCATTGATAATTTCTTTATAAATATATTTTGGATTTTGTTTAGCTCCTGTTATCTAAATGACTAAACGAGTTAAATCATTATAAATAAGCTAAACATAATTAAATAATCCCATAATAAAATTAAGGGATTTAAAATTTTAAGGGGAACAAATATGAAAAACACACATTGTCAGTTTTTGTGTACATTCATTTGTGTATCTGGAGAGTCTGCCAACCCATAAACTGTAAAACAAGACAACAAGTCAGTTTTATTAGGGCTGCCTGGATAAAGAAAGATTCAACAAGCTGTTCAGGTTCGTCCAGAGGGCCCTCATTAGAATAATACCTCCCCTCTATCAGAATATTCCCACCTGCTGTGCAAGTATCTCCACCCACAGCCTGAGAATACCATTTGTAAATGATTGACATTTTTTTGTTTGTTTATTTATGGAGAGTCATACATGCTTTAGTGTTAAGTTAAGATTAAGTATAATGTCCTGCATTCGGGTTAGCAAACAAAACACATGACTACATAGTTTCCCAGCCTCAGAGGCCATGACAGCTGAGTGGATATTTTTATGATAACATCTCAACTACAGTTGAAAAAAAAAAGATTTTACAACTTGGGTCAGTACAATATGATTGTTGCAGGAATAAAACACAGGTTTAGAATACTTTATGACTTTTCTGTGCTTACTCTCCTAGGAGTAATTCACTTAAGTCATTTAAGTATAAGCACACTTCTCTAGTGTCTAGCAGCAATTTCCATCTAACTTTTTTTTATACTCCATGTAGACCATAAACCCCTGAATAGAAAAAGACTCATTAACATCGAACGGCATTGTAGGTGACATCACTTCATTGAACAAAGTGGCATTGCGTAATATGCCTATAGATAAACCCTGATGCAGAGGGGGTTAATATACTATATGGCCAACAGTTTGTGGACACCTAACAATCACATCCATATGTGTCTAAAATTGTAAAACCTACAGCATATAGATATGTACCTGCAACTGTGTGCCTCCAACATTTATGGTTTGGTGTCTGTAACCCGTATATACCTAATGTGTTTCAGGTATTGCCATTGCTTTATAGATCAGTGTATTTTATACCATCAATACTGAGATCCTACAAAATGTGCAGACAGCCAAGCTCACTGAGCAACAGAAAAAGCACACACCACAGTGTGACTGCTGTTTAGTAATACAATTCCCTCCTTTTTTTACTCCAGAAAGAAGCATGACTCGCACTTTTGATTTCTGTTGCCCTTTCATTAGTTTAACTGAATTTTAGCTCTGTGTGAAACCCCCTTTTTCTATGTTCAGTCTGGCTTGTTATAAGCTAAGACCATGGTTCCATTTACATTTGATTCATTTAAGAAAGAGAATCTTTTATTTATCACAGATACATTATGGCGCAGTCAAATTATTTTTCCGCATATCCCTGCTTGTTAAAGAATAATGGTAATTACTTGATATCAGACATAGGTTATTGGATCTTCAGACTAACAGATTTGTATCACACAGCAATACAATGTTACAATACAATGAGGAAAATGGCCCATTGAATGTAGTAATAGAAAAGTCAAAAGGAAACTGTAGCTACATTTATTTGGTTTTTATTGTTTCATTTCAAAAGGCATAAGGAAGAAGGCAGAGTGGTTAAACTGTTCACAGTCAAGCACACATTTCAGTTCAGGGGTGTTTCACATACAATGACAGAGTCTAGCATTGAACTAACATGGCACAAAGCATCATTATATTAACTAACATGTGAAGTACGCCTGTTTCCCAAAACCACCGTACCTTGTTCCTACCACATTTACAATGTAGCTTTTTGACAGTATTACTACCTGTCCTCCACTGCGTCTTGATCGCAACTGCATGGTCAAATTATGTACGTTGCTACCGTAGTTAGCAACAATGCTTTTGGGAAACACACAGAAGAGTAACTAGATTACCAGATATCATTAAGGATGTATTAAGGATGCTATGGAAATATGTAGTATAAACATCAAATGATAATGATTAAATAGGAACTTTGGAACAACAGGCCCCTTTGCAAACATTGTAATGCTGCTTTTCCAAATAAAGGATTTCCTTGTGCATATTTCCACAGTCTTAATGTTTGGTAAACAGACAGAAACCCATTGGTCCTGTTTTGAAGAAGAAGAAAAAGAAAAGGAAAATAAGAAGAAGCCTTTATTTGTTACATATACAGATTAGCCATATGTCAACCATGAAAGCAGGGAGCGTTAGCAGCTTGAACCTCCAGCCTTCTGATCAGTTACACAGAGTCCTAACTGTTCCATTTACACCTGCATAACATAACCTGCTATTGAACACTATCATACACAAGTCATTCACAAATACTTCGACTTACATGAGTTAGTACATAACTATTACTTCTCTATGTACATACCTATTTCACTTAGCATATCTGTTCCAATTCTAGTCCTGGTCTAGTTCAAGTATTAAGAAAAAAAGTGTAAAAAGCTGTTTAGTTAATAATTAATAGGTGAAGGAAAAGTGACATTGACATGATTCCAGCAAGACCAGATGTAATAAATGCATCTAATCCATAATATAATGCATAGTAATGCATTAAGTATATTAGAACATTATTTGTAATTCATTATTAATATTTAGTTTGTATTGTCTACTTTCACATTATCCACCATTCAGAGTAAACAGCTAGCCACCTGGTGGTATTGTTGACCAGACCTAGCTGATTTGTTGGCCCCAGTGCCCATATACCAGTTGTGAAAAATCAAGTACTGTTATTGGTGATGTCACTCATTTTCCAGTCGTCAACTCCTGCTTTATGGTTGAACTTATTAGTGCAATTAGGTTTGTGTGTACTTTCACTGTCAAGTTGAATGTTGACCATACAGATATTTCTGTGCCTGTGAAATCATTAATGGTCCACAAACCAGTGGAGTTCATACCAACTGAAGTGCACATTGTCATTAACATGAAAAACAGACAAACTAAAAACTAAAGGTTTCTAAAATTAGTAAATAGTTTAAAGATTCTGCTTTTCACTCAAGTTGTTGTCAATAATATAATTTTTAATGACAACTGTCGTTAAATTTGTCCGTTTAGTTCTTGGGTTAAAACATAAATCAAAGTTTAGCCATGTTTAAATAGTTTCAGGTTTTATATATTTGATAGTTAATTTACTGCAGACAGAAAAAAGACTGCCTCAAGTGTTTTCCACAGTGTATTACAATCTGACCTCGAAATAAAGGTTATGTACTTGTAAAATGTAATAAAGTTCTCGTAACATGCGTCTCAACTATAAAATCCACATCAATGAATTTTGTACATTGTAGATTATAATTGTAGACTATAATGGTGGATTATGTGGTCTAATTGTTGTTATAGGCTTTATCCAGAGCTTTTTAAATGCTATGATCTCTGTTGTTTGTTTTAAAGGCTGTGATCAGACCAAAGCTCGTTTGTAATTTTCCTTTGTTTGTCTGCCAGGGGAAGAAGTGGATTGTGAGACGGTCATATGAAGACTTTCGTGTACTTGACAAGCACCTCCATCTCTGTATATATGACAGGAGGTTTTCTCGGCTAACAGAGCTTCCTCGCTTTGAAAACCTGAAAGTCAGATCAGAGGTATCCCGTTCTTATTACCATTCCTTGAGTTTTGTTTTTTGTAGGATTAAGCCTAATAGTGCTTATCCATCAACAATATTAAAATAACAGCCTGCTGGACCTGCTACAATAAGCAAGTTTTTTGTTCTGTTTTTCTTCTTTATAAGAGTTTTATGTTTCTATTTATACATTTCTTCATTCTATCACTAAAAGATATTTAGGTGACTGAAAGGAGTTATTCATTGTTTAAGGACTAATTCCTATTGGATGAAATTATATACTATTTTATTATGAAATAATAAATGTTGTGATATAAAGAGGAATCAAATAATAATCATAACAATCACAATGATGCTGCTGATACCGATAATAATAATATTAATACTAATAATAGCAGTGTCACTACTGCTGTGGATGATGATGATGATGATGATGATGATGATGATTGTCTACTTGGCATATGGTGCCATATTTGTCCTCCGTGTTAGTGTTGTAAGTAAAGCAGAACTAAGCCTATAATGTTAGTGCTGATTGTTGTGTTATATAACCATGCAATAAATAGATGGATATACAGTTTAAGAATATATTATTATATTAATTATAGTTCATTATATTGAAGTATTCATTCATTTGTGCAAGTCATATCCTCTGGTCCTTTAATGTTCTTGTATAATGCCTATTATACATTATACTAGGCATCTAGTCTCTCGGTTTTGAGACAAGCAAATCAACTTAAATCCCATCTTTGAAACACCCCTACAGATGAGCAAGCTCTTAAGAGAAAAAGACACACTGTTGACCAGTTCTGTACAGTAGTGAGGGTTAAGTGACTGATACATTAGAATGTAGAATAAGTCAGCTTTTTTGTGAGATTGAGACCTTTATTACTTCCTCTCCTCATCTGTCTTTCCTATTGCTTCCTCAGCCACTTTCCCAGATGCTTACTGCCTACCTTTCCCGGCTCTCAGCCATCGCTGACAATAAGATAAACTGTGGGCCTGCCCTGACATGGATGGAGGTAAAGTATTCCCCAGTAGCTTAGTCAATTACACTTGTCCTTTAATCCCTTTCTTATCCAGTCCAGCATTACAGATGTGCTTTGTGTTAAAGAGCTAAAGCAACTGCTCACACCCATCTTCTCATGTAACATTAGTCAGTTGACAGGTACAAAGCACCTGTGAACCTGTATAAACTCAAATTTTACCAACGTGATATGTCTGCCAGACTACTATGTCATGTGACTCTGTGTTCAGACAGCAGAGTTTGGCAGAAATATATAATCTTCTGAATGAATTATTGAGCGATCTGGCACAAGTACATCAGAAATTTTGGTCTGAAAGTATTTTGGTGATTAGTATAGATTCAGATGAAACAGAAAATTATGTATAGTGTAAATTTGTGAGAACCCTTCCAAGGTTCCCTAACTAAGATAAGTCACCATACTGACAGCACGCAATGGATAAAGTGCTCCTTTGTTGAGTGGCTTTTAACAGTTAGAACTAGAAGGACCTGGCTTTTGTTCATTTGAACTATGGTGAACTTCTTTTGAATTCAGGATTACAATTAACATACAGTAATGTTCATTCCTAACCTACTTATTAAGTATGTGTGGCAGCCTAGAAAAAGTCTTTACGCGGTAAAATCAGGGCATTTTGTACTATATAAAGTTATGAAAACTACATGCTTTTCTGAATTAAAATATATTTCCCTGTAGCTTTGCAGGCATCTCAATCACAAGTAATGTTTTAAAGAAAAGAAAAGGGAAAAGGGATGGCATTCATCATATTAAAAGAGATAGTCTAAAAGCAACTGCTTTGTATTAGTTTCATCTATATTTAGCTTGTATTATGTATTAAATATGTATTCAATAAAATCTGAAAAGTAATAAATATGGCCATATAAACTATATCTATCTCAGTGTAGACATACAGTAGCCTATAACCATCTTTACACTTGCATTTGTTAAACTAGCTTCTTATAATCATAAAGTGATTATGGATCATTTTTGCTAGTGCTAGACACATTTAGAAAGCTAATAAAAAATTACTTACTTGTTTTGGGGAAATACTACATTTGGCTTTATTATATTGTAGTGTGTAAGAGGAGGAAGCTTGACTAGGAAGTACTTTAAAAACAATGCACTTGCTGTTTTACTTGCAAGCTCACACCTATAACACAAACAGAAGCTTGGTGGTTGACCACAAAACTGGCTTGATGAGGGAAATGAGGCAAAAAAAACTGGGTCATGGGGGGTGATGAAGATCTATCCCAGCTTTCATAGGGCAGAAGGCATGGAAACACCTTGGACACATCTCTAGGCCATCACAGAGCAGATAAAATGACACATAAAGGGGCAATTTAGTATTTTCTGTTTGCCTAACTGTATGGAAACTGGACCTCTTGGAGAAATCCATGGGAGAACATGCTCCACATAGGAAAACTGGGAGAACACATGGAAACACAATTTGGGTGCCCAGCCTGGAAATCAAATTCAGACATAACAGTGCGACCCACTGCACCACCAATGGTAAACTCAGAGGAACACAAAACACATACAACCAACATGTCAGGACAACATACACCAGTACAGACAAATACACATTCCTTTGCCAACAATAAACACTAAATCTAACACAACGGTTAATAAACATCACTTCGCAACTGGTAGCTACAGGGTCTTAGGGCATGCAAATTAAAACTTGGTCTACAGAAATGCAGAAATGCTGCAATACATTTTAATTTATTTATTTTTAGTCACCGATTTATCCGGGTCAGGGTATTGGGGAAAATTTATCCTCGAATGGGATTCGAGTCCATCACGTAGCATCACATGCAAACACATTTTACACTCATTCACACCTTTGAGTATTTCAGAGAAGCCCATCTGCACACTTGTATATTTTTAGTAAGCCCAAAAGGAAGAAAAGAACATGCTAAAACAGTAGCCCTATCTCAGGATCTGTGCAGGTGGCACTGCTCCAACTAATTCAGCCACAACTACAATAGGTTAGACTGACATACATACATTAAGGTACCATAAATATTGGTACATCAGTCTTATAACTGGTGCACAGACTCAACAACCTTGTGGAAATATTCTATAGGCAATAAACACCATACTTCCTGAAGAACGGTCCACGATTCTCTTACATTTACATTTACGGCATTTGGCAGACGCTCTTATCCAGAGCGACTTACAAGGTTACTGGTATTACAGGTAGGTCAACGTAGTGTTAGGAGTCCTGTCCAAGGACCTTTGTTGGTGTAGCACAGACTGGCTGCCCAGACCAGGAATCGAACCCAGGTCTCTCACATGGCAGCCAATGATGTTACCACTGTACCACACCAACCTCTTGTATTCTGAGGTGTAGGACTTGGTGAGAATGGCAAAACCTAGAGTGTTCCTTTAACCACAATTTGATGTATCTAGACATGTGTGGCGGTGTATTGTCCGGTTGGAAAAGGTCAGACCCTTCAGAACGAATGAAGGACATGAATGGTGTAACTCCTCAGAAAGGACGCACACATAGGGTTCACCTGTCAGAGATGTCTGTAGATGTACAGGGGTTCCATAGAATGCCAGCCGCCACCAATCAGTACTTGTTTCTCTGGTACTTTAGTGTATATCCCCATAGATTTAGATGGCATAAATGTCTGTATCAAAAAAAATGTTGATTTAATCACTGTATTATTTTTTGTATTCATCTTATCCTTCGGTCTATATGTCTTCTCTTTTTTCGTCTTAATCAGATTGATAATAAAGGAAACCGCCTTCTGGTCCATGATGAATCCTCTATTAATGTTCCAGCTGTTGCTGCTGCTCATGTCATTAAGCGCTACATTGCCCAAGCTGCTGATGAGCTCTCTTTCGAGGTGAATTTTTTCTCAAAACTTTCAACTTTGGTTCTGCTATTTGACTTTGCTAATTTGATTTTTACTTAGCACACTGTGTCTGTTTTGTGGTTTTAGGTTGGAGACATTGTTTCAGTCATTGACATGCCTCCGAAGGAAGATACTGCATGGTGGAGAGGAAAACATGGCTTTAAGGTGGGGTATATTGTATCGCATGTTTAGTGTGCATGCTCACATTGGAATAAGGTGTAATAAGGGTTCAAGGTTCTGGAAATCAGGGCCTGTGTCTCTGGGTCTGTGTCTTATCTTGTCCTCTGGTTATTTATCTTAACAAATTCTGAATATAGTCAAATTATTTAATATTTCTCATCAGAAACTTACAATAAAACACCTACGAAATTATAACGACTATTTTTAGACGTTTGCACAAATTGTACAGAGGTTGGACACAGGTGATTTAATAACAGCGAACAGACTAAACTAGGCACAGGCAGGAATCTTAGTGGAAACACAAGCCAATTTTAAAAACACCCGGAGATCATAAACATAAAACTGCTTGGTATCAGGCAGCATTATTCACATCTAATAGGTACAAAGTGCAGGGTTTAAATAGACAAATAATTATAAGGTAACAACACAGATGGACAGGATTAACACAAATGACAAAACATAATATGTATGGGAAAAACAACTAAAAGTCTGGGGACTGTGTATGGGTGGAAAACGAAGTACTCTCGCTGGTAGATCTTGCTTAGCCCCCATGGATTCTGGGAAATGGCGTTCTGGCTGGATCTTGCTATAGCCGGAGCAAGACAACTGGCAGGGAATTTTGTTACATTCTATAAATAAACGCTTGATATAAGCAAAGAAAATAACTATAACCATAATAACCAATAAATAACCATATAAACAATAACCAATAAATAAACATATATTTATTGTAGTGCAAATGTGTAACAAGAAATATTGAATGTGTGTGACTTTAGCCAATATTTTCACTGAACAAATAACAATGTAATTGTTGCACTGCTCTGTTATTATTGTTGCAGGTGGGATTTTTCCCTAGTGAGTGTGTGGAACTAATCAGTGAGAAAGTTTCTCCAAATGTGACCGGCTCACTCCCAAAACCAGGTATTGTTTGCGTATTTTTGGATTTAAAAAGAATAACATTTTTTTGTGACAGAAAGATAAGATTTGATGTTTTGGTAGAACTTTGGTAGAATTTGGTAATTTATTCATGTTCAGTAAACATTCACACACACTAGGGGTAACCCAGTAGTAGGATAAGTGGCTTATATAATTAATGATATATACTGTACATATAAGTGAGATAAACATATAACTGTAGAATATTAAATATTCTTTAGTATGAATTACAAAATCTTATTCATAGCAAATGCATTTAAATACTTCTAACTATGCGCCTTAGAAATGTAATATACATACTATATGTATACTATACTATATGCCATATGTGATCCCATTATGGTACAATGTTGTCTCAAGGCAAAATGCAATTTCCTGTTATGCAATTTGACTTTCCACCTCTGGTGGTGTATAATTAACCATAATCTACTTATGTAAGTAGGATAGTTTAGTAAGGCTGCGTCCGAAATGGCATACTTAGGACATCCAGGAACATTTCACATACTACCTGTTATGCACTAGGTATTCAGACGCACTACATCGTGTCACATACTAACTAGTATAGGAGTATGGCATTTCGGACGCAGCCTAAGTTTGAGTGATGGCGAAAGATCTGTTAAACGGGAAGTTTCATTTAATTTGTGTTTTGTATGTTCAAGACTGCCTAGTATGTGAGTGAATAAACTCCCTTACCATTTTCTCTTGTCCCAGCAGTTTTTAACAAGTACTTTTAGC
>JAOVVF010000048.1:10442252-10455011 GCA_028565595.1 Duopalatinus emarginatus
CTTGTCCCAGCAGTTTTTAACAAGTACTTTTAGCATAACATGTGTTCGCCATTTTAATTGTAACATTTCACTTTAAATGATATTAACTATATATATATATTACATAACATTTTTATGTTAGATAATTAAGTAAGTTAGTTAAGTTAGTAAGTATGTTATATTAAAGTTTTGTTAGGTAATTGAATAAATCACTTTGATAAGTCTTCTCCTTTCTGTTTGCACAATGATAAAAGACATATTGTATCAAAATCCACCCAAAAACAGACCCAGGATCTGTGACTATGAATACAAAAAATGGCTTTCCACAGTGGCTTTTTTCAACTCCAATTTTATTGCTACTAAAAAGTTACATGTATCAGCTTTAATTACTCCTGTTTATGGGATATTCATAAAGCAACATAATGTACAAGTTTTTTTTTTTCAGTGTCTAATAAGCATGGGAAGCTGATCACATTCCTGCGCACTTTCATGAAGTCGAGGCCTCCTAAACAGAAGCTGAAGCAGAGAGGTATCCTGAGGGAGAGAGTGTTTGGATGTGACTTGGGAGAGCACCTCCTCAATTCAGGTCATGATGGTGAGTAGAAAGCTGAAAAACACTACAATTCTGAAATAAAGTCTTAACTTCTGGTGGATTTCACCATGTTATTAGGATGTTGTTATTACCCCAAAGCATAAATTACATTTTGATTAATATTTTTGCTGTGTAATGTTTTATATATTATTTCTTATTAATTACAAGTAAATTCTTTGCGGAAAAGTTATATTTTTAAGGACAACTTTTCACCATATATTAGTTGCTGTAATTTAGCAACTAACCTTCTTTCATTTTTACTTAAAAAATATTATTTTCTTTATTCAAGCCATTTTAAGTAAAAAATATATTAATGTATAGAAAATATTTCATGTAGTTAATGTTAATAATTTGATTTTCCGCTCTGTATTTCTCTGTTCTAGTACCTCAAGTCATCAGGAGCTGCACTGAGTTTATTGAAAAGCATGGGGTTGTAGATGGTATTTACCGCTTGTCTGGGATTTCTTCTAATATTCAAAAACTACGGTATGTACCTGCTTTTCAGTCTGTCAGTCATGAACATTTAAATCGATTACCTTAATATTCTTAAATATGAAACGTTTATTACTATTGACGTACTTATGTGAATTAGTAGAATAGTTAAGTAAGTTGAGTTACATTTTTATGTTAGTCATTGAGGATGTTATTTAAATAAGTAAGTTAAGTAGATAGGCTGGTTGAGGAAGTTACATTTTTGTTTCTTATACCTACATATACGTAACACACTCTATATATGAAAATATAAAATGAATTTACAATTCAGACATGTGAAAGCAATCTGGAGTGTGTTATTCTGCTTATACCACAGCCATTTGCCAATGATTATAATGTTTAATTTATAAATTAACGACACATTACACATTTTGTCAGTTTGTAGTTATATTTAATGTTGTGGAAAGTCTGCTAGTTCCTATTCTGAGCATAAGTAGGTACATTAAAATAGTAGTGATTTTTCTAACCTGTACTGATAACTGTGATGGTTTATTGAGTGGTGCCAATGTATTAGAATATAGGAGTATAAATGAATTAAAGCTGCATCCTCTGCTGTTTTTAAGGCATGAGTTTGACTCGGAACACATTCCAGACCTGACTAAGGACACGTATATCCAGGACATCCATTCGGTCGGGTCTCTGTGCAAGCTCTATTTCCGTGAGCTTCCGAACCCCCTGCTCACCTACCAGCTCTATGACAAATTCTCAGTAAGCGTAAAGAGATGCATATTTTACATCTTTGCCATTTTATCCACAGTGCATTGTAAATGGTTTTATTTTGGTGTATATAATTTGAATAGGAAGCAGTATCAGGAGCTACGGATGATGAAAGACTGGTCAAAATCCATGACGTCATTCAGCAGTTGCCTCCTCCACACTACAGGTTTGTTTGGTGCACAGCACACTCTGGTGACAAGAAGGCATACTGCAGTCTGCTCTGTATAAACACTGCTTTAGGTTACACGCATGTGTGTAATAGAGCTGATGATACAAACCTCTAGATGGTTTGATATTTAAAAGAGGCTGTTCTTTGTTTTTGCAGAACTCTCGAGTTCCTCATGCGGCATTTGGCTCGTATGGCGACCTTTAGCTACGTCACCAACATGCACTGCAAAAACTTGGCGATTGTCTGGGCTCCCAATCTCCTCAGGTGATTTGCTGTTTGTATAAATAGATTTGCATTTGGGGCTTGGGGTAAAGCTTTATGTTAGGATTCCCTTAATATTAGCTACTGCACAAATTAATACTAATAAACTTTAGACGTTAGCAACTTGAGAAACAGTAAGTATGGCATCAAAAAACTACAGGAAATGATATTCCATCCATGACTGAAAACAAGTAAACATAAATTACCATAAATTAATTTGCAATATGTTAATAAAAGGTTTCAACTATTAATATTGGGACCTGTAGAACAGCCTAACACAAGAATAATGCACTTTAATAGTGAAATTTCAGGTTCAGCATTGAACTGACTCTTGATGTCACACTCCAAAGTAGAGATTAATAGCTCATATGAAAGTAGACATACGGTTTTACATGAGTGTTTCTTTTTAACTAGCTTATTAGGTTTAAAATGAAACTTAAAAGTGTTTTACTGTCAAAAAGCGTCAGTCGGGCTCTCCATTATCTCTGTACTAATGTTATTGTGAAGTTTAGAGTTCACACCTCTTCCTTTTCCCATCACCCTACTCGGTAATAACTACACAAAGAATCATGATACTCTATGAAACCCAATAGTGTCCTGACTATTGTTATTCCAATTTTCACTATTCCTAAGAAATATAATTGACAGCATACACAAACATTATCATAACTTTTCTGTAATGGACTATTTCAAGAAATCAGGGCTGCCTCTGCCTTTTCTCTAGCCTTAGCGTTAGTCTCTTTGCCTTTGCTAGCTTGCCCAAATTGGTTATATTCAACATTGAGATTATTTTAAGTGTTTTATCAATTTTGTCATTCTGAATGTTGTCCCTCCATGGGTTAGTTTAGGTGAGTATTACAAAGTGTTTTGTCTTCAAGACAACTGTTGTCTGCAAAGTGGGTGGTCTTTCATGGTAGGCTAATTGGGTATGCTAAATTACATATTGCCTCTAGGTGTGACTGAATGGATGTTTTTGTGTATGTGGTACCTTGCAATGAATTTTCACCCTGTCCAGGGGGTATTCCTGCCCTGTGCCCAGGTGGGCTCTGGACAAACCGCGACCCTGATGGATTAAGCGGATCAGAAAATGACTGACTGACTGACTGGGTGGTATTATGCAGCCCTATCTATCATCCGTTGCATCATAGTAGTAATGAACAATCATCCCTACACCAGCATTAATGTGAAGTTAAGGACAAAAAAGTGCCATCTGTCACATTACTGAGAAACCTCACAGATCTCTGTGCTGAACAGTTGCTTGTGCTGGAAAACATTTCTACCTTTCTTTTTTACAGTACAGAAAACTACATTCAATAGCACTAACTAAACGTCTGCTTATAGAAAATTACTTCTTATCATCAATTACGTATGGCTTTTAATACATGTGCGGTATCCATGAGTATTACATTTTCATTTTATGACATTTGGCAAATGTTTTTATCCAGTGAGACTTACAAAAGTGCTTTAAATAATCAATAATAATCAATAATTACATCCTGATACAGGTTCACTAGGCCACTATAACTATGACTATAACTACCATCTGTCTAACTCTCTTGAGAGGTAAGAAAAAGAAAAGGCCAAGAAAGAAAATGTTTTTAATATAAATTAGAGTGCTAGGAACTTCCAGAAGGGGGCAGTCTAATATAAAGGTAGATCCAATATTAGGGTGGGTCTAATATAGAGGTAGGTAAAGAAATATAGAGGTCTAATATAAACCTGTTTTTTGCATTGAAGCCAATACTGCAAAACTGCTGTTATAGAAAATAAACCCATACCTTCTGACCAATCACCAATTAAAAAATCTGACCAATTTAAAAATCAACTGCACTGTGGTATAAGGTTTAACACTGCTGAAGCTTATGGTTTGTTTAAATTAAGTAATACTCTGAATATTGTTGATTAAGGGAAGCTTAATATAAAATGTCACTGCTATGCATCAACATTTAAAGTGCTGAAAGAACTTCCAGTGCAACATCCAGTGCAATGACCTACACAAAATTTGTGTCATTGAATTCGTACTGTCACACCCAAGCCCTTTTCTCTGTTAGTGAATTCTTTGGACATGGTGGTATGTCTAAAATTAGGGGGTTCGATGCATAACAAAAGCATACTATTAATGCGTACGTGCTATTGATGCTTCAAAGTTTCTGGTCATTATAGGTCAAAACAAATCGAGTCAGCCTGCTTCAGTGGCACATCTGCCTTCATGGAGGTGCGCATTCAGTCAGTGGTCGTGGAGTTCATACTCAATCACGTAGATGTCCTCTTCAGCCCCAAACTCAGCACACTGATTCGTGAGAGCACAGGTAATATAAACATACAGTAACTGTACCACTGTGTACTCAATTTCCAGCAACACTGTTTAATGACACTTTGCTAATCATGGGTTTGTGCATTTGTAGGCCACACTACTTTGTCCCGGCCGAAGTCTCTGCTCGTCTGCTCCCCATCAACTAAGCTGCTGTCACTAGAAGAGGCACAAGCCCGGAGTCAGTCTCAACTCTCCTCTCCTGTCTCTCCTGAAAGCAAGTACATTGAGGTGGGAGAGGGTCCTGCTGCTCTGCAGGGGAAATTCCACACCATCATCGAGTTTCCCATGGAAAGGTGCATTCACTTAAGTGTTCTGTGTTATTGCAGAAATTGCTTTTACAATTTAGAGCTTTATTATGGCCATTTGTGTATTTTTACTTCTAATGTGAAATATTACAGTTTAAAAGCTTAAATTTTCTGTTAGCTCCCTGTTAGTTTTATTTCCCTGTTAGTTTCATTAATTTAGTCTACTGTCTATGCATGTCTTGATAACTTAATCATGTATATTCTTATTTCCAGTGGACACTGCATGTTCTTGTTTCTCAGTTTGTGTTTTTTGTTTCTTGTTTTAAAATTGTGTATTACAATCACACCATTTGGCCAAAGGTTACTTGACACCCTGTCTGGGTCTTCCCGAAATTGACACAATGCTGGAAGCACATAATTGTATAGAATTCTTTTGTATGTTGGATCATTATAGATTCTTTTGACTGGAAATAAGGAGCCAAGTCCAAACATGTTCCAGCTTGCAGTAAGCGTAGTTCATAAAGACATGATGTGACAAGATTGCACAGATTCCTGACACGACTGAACGCCTTTGGGATGAACTGGAACACTGACTACACACAAGACCTCCTCACCCAACATCAGTGCCTGACATGCTCTTGTGGCTGAACAATCCCCACATCCACTCTCCAAAATCTAGTAGAAAGTCTGCCCAGAAGAGTGGACATAATTAAACCAGCAAAGGGGGAACAAAATATGGAATGGGATGTGGCTGTAATGTTGTGACCTTCTGTTCAAATGATATAATCATTGGTATCTAGTGTACTATGAAATATATTTTATGTTCTCATAGAAAGAAGGCCCAGACAAAGGTAAAGAAGTCGCCTGTGGCAAGCTGGCGTTCGTTCTTCAATATGGGAAAATCCTCTACCACAGTCAAGCGCAAGCTGCTCCGTCATCCTAGTGTGCCCAATAACATGAAGACATCACAGGCACTCCCAGGTAGAGCTTTTTCTGTTCGGTATCAATTATTTGTGGCAGCCTTTCAGTCATCCCATTTTGCTTATATGAGATTTTGCTTATATACAAATCATTTTATGTACATTCTATTATCCTATAAGTGTAGACATGGGGCAGCCGTGGCCTAGTGGTTAGGGAACCGGTCTCGTGACCGGAAGGTAGCGGCTTCGATCCTTGAGCAAGGCACCTAACTCCCCTAACTGCTCCCCGGGCGCCGTGGTTTGGGTCTGCCCCCTGCTCTGGGCAAGTATGTTCACTGCCCCCTAGTGTTCACTGGTGTGTGTGTTTCACTGCACAGATGGGTTAAATGCAGAGGTCTCATTCCTTCTGTGTGCAAGCACAGTAAGGCAAAATAGTTCACTTTCATTCATTCATTCATTTAACAGTACGGAAGGTGTTCTGTAGAAATTTCAGGTTCAATTTTAGTAAATAAGATTATTATAAAGAACAGAAGAAATTGTGAAGTTGTCTAAGCTGAATGTAACTGATATGTTCTTGGCATCACAGCTAATTTTAATTATGAACCTGTTTTGGAGGGAAAAGCTTTCTTTAATGTGATTAAGAATAAAAAGCTTTTATTTGTCACATATACAGTACATTAGAGCATAAAACTGGATTCATGGCTGAGGATCAGCCTTTTTACAGAGAGGGCTTGAAATCCCCACCTTTGATCAGTAACCCAGAGCCTTAACTGTAATTGTTGAAATCTAATAAACCTATACTGAATTTAAAATTTACACAGGCCTACAACTACAACAGTTATAGTAAAGTTGGTCAATATAGGCTAAAAATGTTTATTCAATCTTGCTTTAGGTTCATAGTAAGTGTAATGCGCTGAGTGGATTTGGAATGATCCGACAGAGTCTTGATTTGTTTTGGTAGGTGGTAGAGGGGATACTGGAACACTACGATCTTCTAAAAGTGAAGAATCTCTGTCATCAAATAATCTTGAGGGTAAAGTGCTGTTTTCTGTGGTTTAATTTTTTCATTTTATTACATGTCTGTTCTATACGAAATAAATAAACATGTTGTTTACTTCAGGTGGATCAGCAATGTTTCAGGCACGCAGACCCCGCTCCACTAGTGTCGCCTTGTCCACTTCATTCAACGAAGAGCTGCTGAACAACCAAGCCCACAGGGACTCTCAGTTAAGCCATAAAGACAGAAAAGACACAGCTTTGTCCACCACTTGTGTGCCTGCTCTTATATCGACCCCACACTCTGCTAATGCAGATATTGGCAAGGCTTCTCTAGACTTTGACCCAATTTCATTTCAGTGCAGTACAACACCAACTGAAGCTTCCGTGTTTGAAGAAAGAAAAAGAGGCAGCAGACGGAAGACTGGAGGCAGTACCAGTGAATCTGAAACCTTGAAAAAAGTCACCCCTGCAGGTCCATCTGATGCAATCCCAGCAGTTTCAGAGGACACAAATTACAAGCACACCACAAAATTTGCAACAGCTATTACAGCTACAGAAGAACTGAAATCCTCTCAGACTGCTCCTGGGGGTCTTACCCATAAACCTGAGGTTGCTTTGGAGATGAAAACTCTGTCTGTGCCTCCCACTGAAGTCTCACCCTTGGTCAAGCCTAGTGAGTCAACTTGGGGGCAAGATCAAGGTCAAAACAAGTCTTTGTCTTTACTCCGCACAGAGGCTGAAAGTCTTAATGAAACTCACAATGAGGAAACAAGACCAATGAAACAAACAGAATCAGGTTGGTCCAAGGACTTTTACCATTTAACATTTACAAAGATTTTCTTACATGTTGGACAATCATTCATAGTGATTGTTGCCATGCAAGTTTTTTCTGCATCTTTGTTGATCATTTATTATCTTTAATTTGATGCATCATGCTTTTTGTTATCTTCAATTTGTTGCCTCATGCTTTATTATTTCCTTATTTTCAGGTGCTGTTACCTTTGACTGCACTCCAGGGCTGGTAAGATCAGTGTCACTCATAACCTCCCAGCCTGCTGTAAAGAGTGCTGCCCGTATGCTGGCTTTGGCCTTGGCTGAATCAGCACAACAGGCCACCTGTCTAAGGAAACGAGGAAGTTCAGAACCACCTACTCCTGTTTCTCCAAGTCACCTCCAGGACCCACTCTCCATACTGCAGTGGCCTCCAAAACCTTCTCTACAAGCCCAAACATCATCTGTCAGTAAAGGACCTTGCTGTGGCACCTGCAAAACATTTGGAAAACCTTCAAGCATCATCTCCATAGGAAGTTACACCGATGCAGGCAGCCTGCAGAGCACCTGCGCCTGTCATGGCAGTGAAAGCGGACTTAGCTACTCTGATGGAGGTGATGTTTCTGCTGAAAGTCATGAAACAAATTTGCCCTCCCAGGACTTATGTGCTGTTAAAAGTATAAATACTGAGCAAGGTGCTGAAAGCAATGTGCCCATGAGGGAAAATGTCCGCCATGTTGGAGTTGGTACAGATGGTGGTAGCCCTGACCAAAGTTGTGAGATGGAGTCATACAAGAACGTAATGCCCTCTCCATCCCAAACAGAGACATCAGTTCATACCACTAACAGTCAGTCAGCCAGGGCTTCTCTTCGCAATAAGCAAGCTGCCAATGCTTCCAACTTCCATGTGATATTAGCTGAAGCTTCTATGCCAGCCTCAGTGCATGATGTTCTTCCACAATCTCCAGTTTCCCATTTGACTTCCACTTATCAGTGCAGCCCCAAAGAAGAGATGTTCACGCCAACAGGTCAAACATACTGGTCAGGTCCTTTTGGACAGACTAGTTCTTTTCAACCTGATTACATGCAGTATCAAGCTAAGATCTTCTCCAAGGACCACTACAACACCCTAGCACCAAGGTCCTTCCACCAGTCCATAAAATACAAGAATCAACAAAGGAATGAACACTCTCCAGGCTTCCTGTATAGACATGGTGGCCCAAGATACCCACCAATGGATGGTGCATCTGTTTATCCCACTATTCGTAGAGTGCGGTCAATGCATGCACCACCAGAGGACACGTTTTTCTTCCCGCAACCATCTTACCACAACAGTACTTACAACAGACAGGTTCTTTCTGATATTCACCAAGTAAGGCCTTATTTTGAGGATGGTAAAGTGCATTATAGGTACAAGCCCTATTCCGGAGTGCAGTATAACAACATGGATATGTATCGAGTAAGCAGTCATGGATATGGCCACTCCTATACTCTCCTCAGACGGCCTACCTATCCGGGTAGAGTGATTAACAAAGCTGAGGTCTATCACAACCCTCATATCAACATGCCCTATAGCAGGGAAGGCAGTTTTATAAAACAAGGCATGGGACATGTTCCAAGAACAAGAAATGTTGGTCCGTATGAAGGATTTGAGGCTGGATTATCAGATCGACATTTTAGTCCATCTATTAGACAAGGAAATATAGAGAAGACTCTACTGCAAGATGTTGTCCCCCAGCCCCATCTTCAGAAAGCGAGCCAGAGGGATCAAGATACAATGCACACTAGGAGTAAATCTGATTCAGCCAAAGATCTGCTTATTTCTACTGAAGGGGCTGATGGGAAATACAGGGTTACCATGGTGTCCCATTACTCACCTGAACATTCACTCTCGGAAACTAACGTACCCCTTCCCACCCAGACAGAGAAACAGAGGAGTGGGCAGAGTACCAAACCTGCTGTGATGCTAAAACAAAGTCGGTCTATGCAGAACTACACACAGCATACGCTAGAGTCTGTGCCACAACCGCGTAAGCTAACGCTGCATAAAGAATACAGCTGCCCTGATTTTAAACACACCGATTCTTCTGAGCACAGCAGTGCTCAAGTTCACAGCCAGGATAAGCAGATTAGACTCCATGGCAGCCACCCTAAACAGGACCTTCAATACGCTTGGGTTAAGGGACGTGATTTGCAAAGATCAGCAAGGTCACAGAGCATGAAAAGTCATCGACAACCCAGACTTGCCAAAATGACTCAGGACCATGAGCATAGATTTTCCTATCCTGTCCAGAGCAGGCCAAGGACTCGTAGCATGTTTGCACCATCTCGTACTGATTATGTAGATGGTTATGTGTCTTTGCAGCCCAAGGTACATGGTATTTTCCCGAACTATGGCTGCATGCCCCCTTATAGGAGCAGACTGTACTCTACATCTGTGGGCACAGGACGCTTTCTTCACTCTGAGATTAGGCCCGAGACAGAAATATATGCTGAATGATAGGTACTTATGGATATGTATGGAAAAATAGTGTTATTTTATTGTTCAGAGTCTATTATATAAAAGAAAGAGAAACATTACATGTATTTTAATACGGTATGAAATTTTACTTGTACATTCCCATATCAATACACATCAAATAACACTGTCATAGACATTGGAGACATCACATTACCTTTCAGTCATTTTTACTAATTATGAAGGAATGTCTATAAATTGTTTGTGATAGCTAAAATAAGTTATTTTGTTCAAAAATTCCTTAAAAGTCATTCATCAGCTGTTAATACTTTCATAACTATGAAATAAACCTTCTCAAATAAACTTCAACATAACACCTACATGCATACTTGGACTTACAAGGTATTAAGTAACTGATAAAACTGGTATTTGAATAGCTTTCATATTTCTTTACATTTCTTTATAAAATCAACTGGCATCAAACAATTTCACAAATTCTTATAAGGTGTATTTTTACTCTCTCTCTCTCTCTCTCTGTTTGTTTGTTTGTTTTTTTCCAAAAAAATCCTATGATATATATGTGTACTGTCAATACATCTGGTAATTTTAACTGGAATTTATTGTTGTAGACAGTGTAAGGCCCTGATTTACTAATATCCAAAGTAATGTGGTAATTTGTGTGTTTGCAATGGGACAACTTGGTTAAATATTGGGTATGTTGGAGGTTATTCTTAAAAACGTGTAAATTGCAGTGTACATAAGATTCAAATCTCAAAGACATGTGAAAGAATCAGCTGAATTTGAGTTATAACAAAGACTAGCGAGAGGAATTGAAAAACTTTTCACAATACAATGTAAATAAATAAATCAAAGACTGTTACTAACTTGTACGTGGTACTATTGTAATTTCGAAGCATAATTTAAACTTTCTTATTACTAAGTTGTAGTTAAATGGTATAATTTTAGCTTTTGAAAATGTGGTACCCTTCGGGTATATTTATTTGTGCACATAATTGCTGTTCTTCAAGTGACTATTTGTGTGCAAAAGAATAAAAATGCACTGACACTGCCATGTATTTTCCACCTTAAAGTCCCAAATTAAAAAGCCACACAAAATATGCCTATATTTTGGCATGCAGTTTTGCACATGAGAAAGACAGTCTGACATAGACTCTGGAATTTCAATCGCTATTTTGTTGCTGATGTAAAAATGTGCAAGTTTTTATACACAAACCTTTAGTAAATCAGGGCCAGTATGCATTGCGTACCATATTCATTACATTAAAAAAAACTTCATTTGGACATTGTAGTTACAGGGTTTTCCATTCATTATTTTTTGTGCATTTCCTTAGAAAACATATCCAAACATGACCAAATTTGTCTAGCTCCATTTCATGAGATTCGTTCATTAGTTTAACATCAAAGTTGTCAAATGTATTCCTATTTACCTTTAATGAAACACAGGTATGTCTCAAATGAAGCAGAAGTTCCTGTTTCAGCTGTATTGTATATATGTCTTGTGGTGTTAAATATATTTTACTGCTGTTTATTGCTTATGTGTAGTAGGTGAATAGGCAAGCACTTTATGATTAGACCCAGTCTGCGAAACAACCAGACACTTTAAGATAATGAATCTAATGAAGATAATTTTACAACTCGGTATGCAATGTAATGTTGACAGAATTGATGATGAGTGATCCTGTAACGAAAAATCCGGGTCATGAATTTGAATTGACCATTACATGGTTACAAATGGGAATATAATATAAATTCATATATTTATTTAAAAAACACAGTCACTGTTGTGTAGTTAATCTAAGGGTTTTTATGTTGTCTACTCATTTTTTTATGTTGTAATATTACTTTCATTAAAGTTGTCTATTCAAAAGGACAAGAACTGTATCCTTGTTTTTTAAGATCTGTTTCACAAAACTGCACTTGACTTTAATTATCTTATGTTTATCTAAATTAATTAACGCATTGTTATTTACTTACATGCCAAAAGTCATGGGACAGGAACTGTTATCATTTATTAGTGTATTGGACATATACATATGACAACATTAAAATCTCAAAACCACAGGTTTTTGACAGGTTAAGTGAGTCACATTCTTACCATCTTGTTATAATGGTAGCTGCGAAGTGGTGGGATATATTAGGCAGCAAATGAATAGCCAGTTCAAAAAGTTGATGTTTTAAAAGCAGGAAAAATGGGAAATTGTAAGGATCCGAGTGACTTTGACAAGGGCCAAGGGCCAAATTGTTATGCCGAGAGGACTGGGTTAGAACATCTCCTAAATGGCTTGTTTAAGGGGTGTAACCCATCTGGTCTGATCCCACAGAGGATCCACAGAAAGATCTGTTGCAGAGGTATGGTGGAGTCCATGCCTCAAATATGTGAAGCTGTTTTGGCAGCTTTTTTGGCAGTTGGTTTGAATGACATGGTTGATTGTTGCATTTAGCTGCTGGTTCATGATTCAAACCAGTTTAGCACAAATTAAGAATCACACTTTTATATTGCAACAATAGCCCTCCATCAGTTACTGCTGAAAAAAAACATGCTGTGAGACAAAAAAATAAACTATAGTTTTATCTGGGTAAATTGCACAATGAATAAAATCATGCACCAACAAGACGAGAGATTGTGTTCATGTTAAACATCAGAAAGAGGGTCTCTGTGATCTGGGTGACTGTGACCATGATGTGTTTGTTGACTGGTTTGAGAATTTCTGAAGTTGCTGATGGTTTTTTTTTATTATTATTTATTTATTTTTTACACAATAATTTTAATAATAATTTTACACATAATTCATAATGCTATAATTGTGGTGAGCAGCAATAT
>JAOVVF010000048.1:10490827-10502727 GCA_028565595.1 Duopalatinus emarginatus
TATATATGGTGCAGTATTCCCACACCTCCGCTGATAGATGATACATAGAACTCCAGGTTTCTATTTGCCTTAAACATGTGTTGCATCATATCCTACCAGGAGCATGCAAGCATCACACAGTCCTCGTGTTTCTGGAAGCCAGACTGTGGTGTTAATTAGCATGAGATCAGGAATAGAGATGAGAGCACTGTCACAATACATACTGTTCAGCAGCATTAACTCTTTTCTGAGAGCCTGAACTCATCTCTCTACCTGTACCACCTCTCCAAGACGTCCCCAGATAAATTAGCTGTCTTAGGGCGCAGACATTTCAGCCAAGTAAAAGGGAAATTTGGCCACCCTGTTTAAAAAAAGGTATGCTCAGATCAAATGCCTCGGTGTAAGGAGGCTTTAATGAAATGTCATTGAGAAGAAAATAAAGTGAATACATAATAGATCAAGTGGTGGTATATGGGTTAGCGTATTGAGATTAGTTTCGTTTCTCTGGTCTGCCCTCTTGACAATGTTCTCCTGCTTTGCCGCAAGGGAAAGGCAATCATAAAACTCCGCAGGATCTGCTTTACTTTGATATGTGATAATGAGCTACTGGGCTACGTGTACCTCAGCCATTATGGCAACCCATCAATGACTCGGTTAAATGTTTACTAAGCATTAAAATAGCGTACAAGGCAGCATTCTATGTCAGAAAGGGAATTTATAGTAAAATAAAATTTGTGTAGATTGCGGCTGGTTAAATCCTTAGGTAGGCGATGCTGTGCAAGCCAGCAAATCATGCTTTACTGCTCCTATTCTGCATCACTGCTGGAGTGACTAATTAAAGTGTGGCCACTGTCATTACAGTAGCTGAGGACAGACTGGAAATGGCCAGCTTCAGATCTCAGTTCCCATCTGCTCTGCTTGCAGTTACTGCAGTGCATTCAGGGCAAGGGCAGGCCAGGAGCGGATCTCGGAAAATGAGACTCGTTTGGCCTTGTTTGCTTTAGAAATTAATACAACATAAGCAAACAAGTAGCTCTGGATTATGATGGCACTGTATAACTAGAGACTGCCCACTGTTTCAGATATAAAGAGTAACAGATTAAACATACATACATCAGTACATGATTAAGTTCTGCCTCTTCAGAAGAAGCCTATATTTGTTACATATCCCAATATTGATAGTAAGTTGTGGTCAGAGCACAGGGTCAGGTATGATACAGAGTCCCTGGAGCAGAAAGGATTAAGAAGCTTGCTTAAGGGCCCAACAGTGATAGCCTGGTGGTAGTCTATCACTGGTAGCCCAGATCCAAAACCATTTAGCCACCACTGATTTTGAAGAAATAGCTATGGTGAGCCAGCCAGGAGTGTAACCAAAACCTTCTGATCTGTAGTCTGTCGCAACCCCCACCCTGCTGACCAGTAACCAACCCAGAGCCGTAACTGTTGAGCTACCACTTTAGCCAATCAGGAAGCTACTAGAAAATGCTTGGTATATGAGATTCTGTGTATACAGAGATGTATTTTGCTCTGTTTTCCATTTTTTTATCCCAAAACCCAGTGAATGCTGCATATAGTAAACATTCAAGAAAGCAATCAGGCAAGCAAGAAAACAAACACTTTATGTTTTTTTTGACAATAACACAACAGATAGACAGATAGATAGAAAGAGATTCAGCAATTCAACTATTTTGATTTGTCTGTAGATCACCTAACAGATTATCTATAGAGTATATGTGACAAATCCTACAACATTCCTACAAAATATTTGTAACAAGAGCAGGTTAGGGTTAGGATAAAGGATGAAAACCCTTCTATCCTGGATTGCAGTAACTTTTGCCAGGACACTTTCAGAGACTTAGTGCTAGTGGGGGGTTTGGGGACCAATACTGAGCCGCTATGACATATGGTCTGGATTAGGGTTAGGGGTTAGAATATTCAAGAACGATTAATAGAAATGGTTAACTTGTGTTTAAATATTTGTATAGCATAAGTTATTGTTGAAATGTCACAAATACAGAGCAAACGCTCTGTTGGTGGACTATCTGAGTAAAGTTTTAGCAAAGCTCAACCTAAACATTTTACATCAAGGTCTCCTGACCACTGATTACACTGATCTGATTTCACTTACATGTTCTATGAATATTGAAACACACACACACACACACACACACACACACACACACACACACACACACACTGTTCAGTGATATTTATAGCCTTATGTACCAGGCCTGGTTTCCTTTGGATGTTTATCTGTATGTCTATCTGGTTTTGCAATTCTTTTGTATTGCTGTTTGTTTGTTTTTGCCATTTGCCAATCTGCTTATCACTCACCAGCTTTTGACTTTGCTATCGACTCCAGTTTTGGATTTGCTTGCTTGTCTCTTATTGAAAATGAAATATTTCCTTTAACTACAGCTGTCTCTGCCACCTGACAACGTTATAATCTTGCCTTGGCCATTTGCCTGCAAAGACCACGTCAGATCCAGTTTAATAAACACAGTGTTGAAAACACTCAGTCTGGCTTAAGACATCTGAAACCTTGCTAGCTGAGTGTGATTACCTCACACAGTGAATGTCACAGAGATCAGGTTGCTGCGAAATGGAAATAAACCTAATCATTTCAGTTTGTAATCAGACACCAATATAAAGTAACGTGTCAAAATGTCAAAAGATGCTTCTGTCCTGCAGTCAGAATCTAAACTTTAAATGCAATATTCTCTGTACTCAGTTCTGCAAGTTTTACTATTGTTATAATCAATGATTAGAATACAAGCAAAAAAACATTTTATTTTCATGAATATCTTTTTGAATATCGTTTTTTAATTTCTGATGTATGGGTCTCTTCCTATGACAGTACATCCAGATGCCTTTATAACAGACTTTCCTGTAAGAATTCATGCCTGCTCTCTGGATTGATCAATCATTTGTTAATTTCTCACAAGAACTCCATCACAACGCCAGCGTTCAACTCTTGTACGTTTTGTAATATCCGATTTCGGCGCTGTTCACTGCACGACTGGCGACATTTTCAAAATGTGTGGGTGGAAATAACAAAGCCATATTTCCTACACCTACTACCGAAGATAGTGCTGATCTGTACTGCCACCCAGTCAGTGATAGAGAGGATATAATCATAGCGTTTAGCACTTCGCTCCCTACACTGAGTTTCTGTGATCATGTGTCCTGATGCGGTAACAAATTAAACCTCAACTATCTTTTTTTCCCGTATTAGATGCCTTTAAATTTATTACACCATGTTCACTGTACTGTCAGTCAGTGTGACAGCTTTTTTGTTTGTTTGTTTTTCCTGAGCCAATATCACTTCAGAATTCATAAACGATATCATGACTAGGAAATAAAACAGAACGTGGTGTGCAGTCGCAGGAAACTAATCAGAAAGGTGAAAATGTACAATTTCACCTTTCTCTTAAACTTAACAAGACATGAAATACAGCCTGTCATGTTACCAGCAAACCACAAAGGGTACCCCTTGTCAGGAAAATGCCTAGCTCTTACAAAGCTCTGACAATGGCGACTTAACTACAGATATGTTAAAGAAGTTCACAACATCAATAATTACACATCTATTTGAATGCCAGCTAAGCAAACCCCCCCATACCAATATGGAGCCACCATAAGCCTATGTATTTTGTGTAGGCTCATACCAGTTTTTCTGCCACTTCAGAATAAATGCATTAACATAAAGCTTACGACTTGGACTACTCCCAGATCTGCTGAAAATGAATCACTTCTGACCAATCAGAATCAAGAACAGAACTATTAACCATGTAAATACACATCTGCATGCTTACGAAGCAGTCTGACAATCTCTACATTAATTCAATAATCATTTAAGAATTAATGAGATGTCAAGCTTTGGTGCTTAGACGTAATTCGGCGATGTGTGGGCTGTAAAAACAAACATTAAGATCAAGCTGTGTGGCATCAGTTGCTCCTGACAGGTGACTTTTTGCATAATTTAGTGAAGAACCATTAAAGAAGGTGGATGATGCCAGCTGTGCTCTGCATTAAGGTTTACTAACACAAGCCACCCTCTGATTATTGTAATCTACACGCAACAGTGAGTTTTAGCTCATTAACATACATTCACACACTCAGCCGTGTATTAAAAGCTTTACTGTAAGAGGCACTAGGAATAGGGATAGATACACAATGAGCTGTCAATTTCAATCCCGATATTTAGTGAGATCCAGAATAAACAGCACTAATTTTGCGTGTGGAATCTGATTAAATGGCAAATGCAGTTAATGGCTGTGTTGGGGATAGTTTGCCAAGAATAACTATGCACATGATGTCGCGTGCCAAGTGTTTTGTGCAAATTCCATTTGCATTTATATAATGCATATATAATGCTATTTGTTCTCCAATTCTCAAAGTGACTTCAGGCCAAAACTTTTCAAAATACAAAAAAATAACAATAATAACAACTGATGACAATTTAAAGTAAAATATCTTAAACAAAGTATAGATGTGGATGTATTTGATTGGCGATTGGCTGATATTTCTCTAACTTAGCTGATCCTGAGAGTTGATCAATGGTGTGAAACAAATAAGCCATATATCAGAAGGTAAGGATTACTCCAGCCTTAGGTAAACTCCATTTCTGTATTTCCATTTAGTATTTCATCTAAGACGTGCAGCCCTGCACATTACAGGTCCCCACTGTTTCTACTTGAATCACTAGATAGAAATAATTACCCATTAACTTTTGTAAGGCCAAAACATACTTCCTGTAAAATGAAATTAGTTAAAGTTGAACGAACCCGAAAGTGCTCTCACAAGTGTACAAGCTTCCATACCTGCGGTTTTGTTTTGCCTGGCATGTACGCTCAGACCAATCACAGGCTTTGTCATGTTGTGTCTTCGTCTGCAAAGTTCACCCAGCTGCCATGTACATGACATGGCGAGCCTCCAAGCAACGTCTGTGGTTGTTCGTTTTCTCTGCAATTTTCGACACATTGTTTGTTTAAGCCTGGCAAGTGTCGTCTCTGCAAGAAATATGCTGAGGCCTCACACACGGCTGAAGAAACCCAATATTGTGTTTAGATATGTGGATAGAATATATCCTCAGTCTGCAATTTTTACTATATGTGAGCCGCTCAAGTTCATTAACAATGGTAAGAGACCAGTTTACACCATGTTTTATGTCTTGACTGTGCTAGTTAAAGGTGTGATCAAGCCCTGCTGTGTCGTCTAAAGAAATTAAGATGCCCATTTTTTATCATTTTTACTTATTTCAAGCTTCTTTTCATCTTGTTATAGCGACTAATAATTTTGTTTATTTTAAGATTTTATTTAATAAAAGAAGCAAAATAATAGTATTCCAAATAGCGAAAAAATAGCTTAACCCTTTAAAGTGACCTGATGACCTAATATCAGGTCCAGTAGAGCACTATTGACAATAAATGTATTCTAAAAACGTATTCTAAAAAAGCTGCGGTCGTCTTTGAATATTTCTAAAAGACAAAGCTTTAAAACTACCAAAACAACACATAATTTGCTCTCTCTACTCAGCCATGTTGGGTGTCGTTTGAAACCAGAGGTGATATGCTTTCCACTGATACCAAGCATAGCACAGTGTAAGCTAACCAGCCCATGTCACAGCATAATAACAGTCACAATGTTCCTGACATCCCAAAAGTCACAAGACAGGAACTAGCCTGGCAACTTTCAGCAACTCGATGTGGCATCAAATCTACAAATGGACAGAAAATGTCTGGTGGGATGTTGTGTCAATTCCATGGTATTTGTAGGTTCATGATCTTGGGTGCTAATAGACCTTTTCACCACATTCTATAACTGCTCAATTAGGCTCATGTTGAGCAAACATGCAGGTTCTGACCAATTGGTGCATTATCCTGCTGTAATATCATATTATTGCCATGGAAACATGCTCCACACCAGTATGAACCATGAGCAGCCTGCCCAGTGCCTTGCTGTGCTGACACTGCCAGTCACAATCATTAAGCACCCATTGGTGGCCACTGAGCTGTCCACTGTGGGTGGTAATGCCTTCTGTGACATATTTCCACAGTGTGGATTGAAGAATGTTAAATGCCATAAGCACACTGGCCAGTGTTCAGCCTCACTCACAAGATAACACAATTATACAGGTTTGGGTGTTCCCAATCCGTACCCCGAGGTAACGCCATGCCAATTTACATACTGCTATCCCTTGCTATTTTCATGTCAGTGTATTTCCTGAGCTCTTTTTTAGAGACCAAGAGTATAGATATTGGCCTGCTAGTTGTGGAAATATTCTTGACTTATTTTGGGTGTGACCCTAGTTTTTTCGAGCTCTCTCACCATCTTGGGGTGAATGTTCATTATAAAAAACAACTTTGCAGTTAAAATAAAAAATGCTAAATTATTAAGTGCTCTTTTGCTCATTTAAAAGACACTTCTGCGCTATATCCTGTTGATTAATCAGATTCCTAGGTGTGTTTTTTAAACACATTTTTTACACATAAAACCTTTAGTAAGGCCAGGGTTTAGAACAGCATCCCACAGATTTTTGTCCTTGCTTTTTTAAACAGACAAGGTCGGCCACAGTTTTTGGAAGGATGTGTTGGTTTTAGTGCCTTTGCATGCTTTAAGGGCAAAACAACATTATTTGCATGCTTCAGGAGACTTAAATCTAAAGCATTCAACTATTTAATTAACCCAAACCTTTGTCCTCCAGAAAATCGTCGATACAAATTTAACTCGGAGTCTTAATTCCATGTCCAACTACACACTCAATACCCTTTGGTGCATCTTAATATCTGAACAGGTTATGTCAGGCAGCTGGACATGAAGTGAATGTGGAGGAAAGCACTGGTTGGAATCATTTATTATATAATACAGTGATAATTACACGCAAAGATGTGTCTCTGTGACTGCATCTATTAATTTCATCTTGAAATATGTCTCAAAGGTTCAACTTTAGTTTTTTTTCTTACTCCTCTCAGGTTTCACACTATAAAGGGATGCAGTGGCAACATTATCAGTAGCTTCATTTCAGACTGATCATGTTTTATGTCGGCATGATGGAAGACTGTATCTATAAAGAAGCAGCTCCCAGACCACAGGGTTGGATCTTATCATGTAAGAGAGTGTGGTTTATATGGTTTTTCACTATGTAGATAAATAAAGCATCGCATGCACTCTCACACACACACACACACACACACACACACACACACACACTCACGCACATGCACACGCACACGCACTCACGCCCACACGTTTTTCCCTGTACTGTACTGTCCTGCACTCTGACGTTTCACATGTCTTTGCTCTTATATAATGTAATGTTTGTACAGTTCAAGAACCTACAATTAAGAATCTTACTACAGGAATTATATACTGTAAAACAGTCTGTACATGACAAATAAAAACTTTTTTACTGTTTGTCAAATAAAGACACCAGGAGCCACCGATGACCATCCGAATCCTAATCCGTCCTTTACTTACTTTACTAACACCACTTACTTTAATTTACCAACTTTACTGACTTTAGTAACCTTACTGATTGTGCTAATTTATTTAACTTTACTAACTGTATTTTGTTTACTAACTTTATAACATTTTAACTAATTTTACTAACTCTACTGACTTTATCAAACCTTAAGGACATTACAAACTTTGCCAACTTTACTAACTTTACTGACTACTAACATTGCTTTAACCTTACTAACTAATTTAATCATTAATTATACTCAATTTTACTGTTTTCTGTTTTACAAGTTTTCTGTAAGTATTTAAGGCAATATTTCTGTTAAGTTTCTTGTCCTGTTTCAGCTCTTTGAGTGGCTCTTTATTATCTTACTGCTTTGGACCATTTTGCTTTCTCTGTATTATTGATGCTCTGTTTGACTTCTGCCAATGTTAAACATGATTCCGCTTGCTGATTAAGATTTTTAATAAAGATGCATTTTAATCCCCTAACCCTACTTACGCTGCTACAAACATTATCAGAAAATAGCACAACAAAACACTTTCATTTAATTATTCTACTTTGGCTCTTTCGTGTTCTGTTGAAATTGTTTTTGAGCGTTCATTAATCTTGCCATTTTTTTAACTACACCAATGAGATGCATTAATTATACTGTAAATGTTATTCACCATACAGTGGCATAAAAAGTTCTGCTTTTAAACCATTACACATTTAAATTGTGAAAATATATGCTAGCTAAGGGCACACATATGTTGTCGGATAATATGACAATACTTTGAGAATAAACTTTGAGAACATCCAGCCATGTCCATGGTTCAGGGGCAAAAGGTGACAAAGTGGTGTTCTGTTATTTGCAACTAAGTTGTAAATAATTTACAGAAATGTTAAATGTAGCATAAGTATACTGACTAAAGCTAGTGGTTTTGGTCAAGATTTGGTCAAGCCAATCCATACTACTGGGATTAGGAATTCTGCTACTATTTTGTCTACTGTATAAATAGCATAGTTTGAGACATATATTATTTTATTTTACATGTATGCGTGTGTGTTTGTGGCAATTGTACTTTTGGTTTTGCTGTGATTGTCCAGGTTCTGAGTCGGTTGTGCCACTCGGCCCTCTAACTTCCAGGTCCCTCCTGATGTCCCTCAGCATTTGAAATGCTTAAGACTATACAGATTAGAGGAGGAAAATATATAGCAGTCATCTAGCTTGATACTAAGAAAAGATTAATATGGAATGATGTCAATGCCCACTTTGTAGCTTGAATGCATGTAAAAATTATATCATCATTCGGATTTCCAGCTGATCATATACAATATACACATTGCATCTCTGTGCATTGGCACGGTTGAGAAGCCTTGTGTTTTCATGTTTGTTCCATGTTGTTAGCATGTGGTGGAACTGTAGCACTGGGGTGTTTGATTGCTATTTTAGCCTTAGCCTGCTTGACGTCATTTACTGGAGTAAATACTGTTCATACATTACTTCTGCTGTAATTTGTGAGATAGGTCACCATTGTGTTTTCTTTATTCATGTGAAAATCACATTCTTTTACAGTTCTGACCCTAGACTTTGAGCAAACCGTGCATAAGAATGTAATTTTTATTATAGGCTACTGAGTTGACTTCACACTACATGCAACATTAGTCCAATTCCGTCTTAACGCATGTTAATCCATGGTTGAACAGAGACTCTTAGTTGCAGGGCCGCATTGTTCCTCTCTTCTTACAGGCTGGCACTGAATAAAAACACAAAGCTAAATATGTGGCTCAGATGCTCACAAAGCTGTCTGGGGCAGCAGAAGTGCATTCCGCAGAAATTAATCACCTGTGAAAACTATGGAACTGCAAAATAATGAAGCCAGAATGAGTTTGATTTAGCAACACTGACAGAAATCACTTGGCCATGGCTAATGTAACTCAGGAATTAATTACAAGTCTTCTGACCTGTAAACAACTACAGGACTCACACACATCTGAGCTTTGCTTTGTTCTCACACAATAAGGATAAATAACTCACTTCATATCAGGCCTGTTTTATTTCTTATTACCTGTCATAATACAAAAGAATGGGAAAAGAAACATTACTCGTCTGAATAGCAAATAAAGCAATAAGGATACTAAATTATACAAACCGCTGAAGGGTAATCTGTACAGACAAGTAACTGTCAACACTCGGGATGCTTGCTAAATAGTTCACATTATAACTTATCCCCAGTCCATGAATATTAGTAGCTTACATTTTAAAATAAAGAGGGCAATTTACAATGACACATTAAATCCCCAGAACCATGTACCAATGTACTACTCAATATATCACAGCGCTGCCAAATTCTGGAAACTGATTGGTCATTAGGTGTTGATTAATTTTCTACAGTGGCAGCCTAGAGAATGGTGTCATCTGTAATGAACTTCTTCTAATATGTTATAATTTCTATAGGAACAACTTACACAGGACATCGCATAATCTACTTGCTTAGCATCAGAATATGTGCTGACGTGGCAGAAAAATTGGTATACCAGTCTAATACTTGGTAGGTTCCCCCACAGAGCGCAATTCTGTTGTATACCAAAGTGCAGGATTTCTGTGTTCCACAATGTGTTGCATGGCAACCTAGATGTGTTTGGTAACATTAAGGTCTGGTGACATAACTCAAACCCCAAACTCAGATGAGTGCTCCTCTAACCATAATTTGGTATCTTTATATGTGTGTGGTGGTCCATTGTCCTGTTAGAAGAGACCACACCTATTAGAATAAATGCTGGACATGAACAGGTGAGGCATGCATGGCATTTACCTGTCTGAGTCATTTGTAGACATACCAGGGGTACCATTACATACCCCATACTATTATGGAGCAACCACTAACCTATGTAATTTTGTTTCTGGAACACTGCAGCGTTATGGATTATATTCCCATTACAGCCTTTTTATGCAAATAATAACATCAAACTATGGTTTAGGGTTGATTATGTATTAGGACCTGAGGATCTGGCATCTATTTAGCTGCAGCCAGAAAAGCTGTAAATGCAGGCCAGAGTAAAAATTTATAGCCATATACTATCATGCACACATCCACATACAACATTTTCATGAGCAATAGCAACACATAAGGCCATGCCTCTTAAATACAAATGTTTTCATTACATTAACTCATTAATGAGTTAATTAACTTACATTAATCAGTAGCCAGTAAGGCCATTGTAAGTTGACAGCGCAAAAAAAAGAAAGAGAGAAAACATTACCAGTGTAAGCTGTCTAGACTTTAGCATTCATTTTTAATGCACCTACTTCACCTGAGGCATTAAATATGTTCAGAGCTGGATAGAAAATGAGTTTAAAAATGAGCCCTGTGAGCTGAGCTTCCCAATCGCTCCTTTAAAATTGTTGAGAGTGAAAGTAAATCTAAAACATTTTTTAGCATTTCAGTGCTAATGCATTGATGATTTGCAGGTAAAAACAAGAAGAAAAATAGAAAAACTGAACACTCAACATTTATCACGCAAATGTCAATGGTAAAGGGTCTCCGATGGAAAATTATGATTTATTCCACCTTCTGTAGCTTACTGCTGAAAACCTGCCTATGTGTAATGCCAGCATCAGTGCTGTCCCTGATCCACTTATAATAGCACGACACCTACAAACATGTCAGTGTCACTGCTGTGCTAAGAATGATCCATTGCCCAAACATCTCTGTCTGGTCCTGGGCAGTGTCCTGTGAAATGGGTGGATGGTAGGCAGCAGGTTTTACACAACACCACACAGAATGCAGTCAGTAATTGAACATAAACAGCACCTGTTCTTTATAGAAGTATTACACAAACTACACATGTGGCTTTTAGATATTTCACATGTTCTGTTTCACACTTTTAAATGTACCAATACTACTGCTACTAATACTACTACAACACATGCCCGGTGTTGAATAAATAAACACCAGGACCCTACAGTGTTAATATGTCCTGTTGGACACATGGACACTCAGAGTGTTGGATTAACGGTGAGAATTTTGTTGTGTGATCAAATGCACTTAGGTGAACTGGAGATACTAAATTACTAATGTCTGTCTGAACTGTGATGAACTAGTAACCTGTTCTGGGTGTTTCTTGGCTAATGTCTACGAAGATTCCAGCACCCTTCATGACCCTCAGTGATAACTGGCTTAGATAAAAGAATTGATGGATGGATGGATTTATAGATAGATGAATGAATGATGACATAAGAAAATATATAACCATGTCTGTAATATATTTAATCTATAAGAGAACCCTAGATTTTACTTGTGTAATTACATCTAGAAATTTGTAAATAACATAGATAGATGGATAGATACATTTACATTTACGGCATTTGGCAGACGCTTTTATCCAAAGCCACTTAAAAGGTTATTGGTATTACAGGTAGGCCAACGTAGCATTAGGAGTCTTGCCCAAGGACCCTTATTGGTGTAGCACAGAC
>JAOVVF010000048.1:10508950-10519895 GCA_028565595.1 Duopalatinus emarginatus
ATCATGACTCATATAGCTAATCTTTACAAACATGATGTCCCGATTTCCCTTTTTAAGTGACTCATAAGTATATATGAGTATACACTGAAATGCAAAGCAAACTTGGTCCAGATGAGTCTATACAATATACATAGGCTGGTGGTGGCTCTATAATAGCGTATGGTTTGTTTAACTGGCATTCCATGGGACCCCTGGTACATCTACAAATGTCTCTGCCAGGTCAACACTATGTGTGCATTCATCTGCCTGCATTTATTTTGATGGGTTTGGCCTCTTCCAACAGGACACTGCACCACTACACACAACTAGGCTGTGTGTCTAACGACATAAAGAACCATTTCTATTGTAATATTCTATTGTAGTATTACTGCATAGATTTGGAGAGATAAAAGGGGGATAATTTCTGCATGTCCATCACGGCAACCTTGTTTCCTCTGCATAGGCTGAAAAAAAGCACAGTTGCACAGTCAGTTAGTAATTATTTTATCTGCTTAGTCTGTCAGAGCTGTGGTTTTGTCCAGAGCCTACTCAGAATGCAAGGCAGGAACACCCCCTGGACAGGACGCCAATCCATCACAGGGTACCACACACACACACCTAGGGACCATTTATCATACCCAATTAGCCTTTCATGTGTCTTTTCTGAGAGGTGAACCTGGCAAAAACGCGGACAGACACAGGGAGAACTCCTTACAGACAAATACCAGAGCGAGGCTCGAACCCAGAACCCCAGAACTCTGGAGATGAGTGACACACACACACTACCTACGGCCCCATAGTTGAACAGAAAACCAAATAGTATGAACAAAAGGGATTAAACTACAAACCATGGATCATCTCATTGGACTTAATTTTTCACTACCTCTTAAGACTGTAGCTGGAAAGATTAAGCCGACCATTTGGACTCATTTGTTTTTGGCCAAAAATGTTTGGGTTGGGTACTGTCTGTCTGTGTTGGTATTTTTTTGGAGATATTTTACATGTTTATTTTACAGCTCCTTAGATTATTTTCTGTGTATTCCACTCTACTGAAAGAGGTAACATAGTGGCCCACTGGGGCCACCGTGCCGCCCCGCAGTCGAACAGTACATATAAAACCAAATAGTATAAACTGTATGCTATTGACTTACAACAGCTAATTGCAGGGTTACTCCGAAGAGTCAGTAAATAGTAGCCTATAGCATATAGAATATATATTGTGCTTGAGGCCATGTTATTATCGTGCCCCCACCAAAATATGGTCACACGCCCTGCTGCACACATGGGGCATTCACAAGTACACACACATATGTCTTTGTCAGCCATCACATGGGACTTGTCTAGCACATGGCCTCGGCTCACACAGTACAACTCATGCTGAGAGGCACTCTACATTTCTCACATGGTCCAAATCATCTCCAGACATACAGAGCCACTGTTACTAAAACACAGAATGAAATGGATACTTTTGATTTGTTTGTTTTGTTTTCCCTGCACATGTAATTATATGAACAACTACAAAAAAAAAGATTAGCTGGGAGGTGTGTGAAAACTCATGCATAAAAGCCATCTGTGCTACACACAGGACAAGCCACAAGAATTATGACATCCATATACTATATTTTCCAAAATTGTCATTCATATGAAGCAGCAGAAAAGTGTTTGCCTTGCTCGGAGATTGCAAGTTTGAATCCTGATGATACCCTCAGTCACCTCAGATAGGGAGGAGCTTCATATCCTCAGTCACCTCAGACAGGGAGGAGCTTCATATCCTCAGTCACCTCAGACAGGGAGGAGCTTTATATAAGACATGGAGGAGTGTCATATCCCCAGTCACCTTAAAAAGGGCGGAGCTTCATATCCTCAGTCACATCAGACAGGGAGGAGCGTCATATCCTCAGTCACCTCAGATTGGGAGGAGCTTCATATCCTCAGTCACCTCAGACAGGGAGGAGCTTCATTTCCTTAGTCACCTCAGACAGGGAGGAGCTTCATTTCCTCAGTCACCTCAGACAGGGAGGAGCTTCATTTCCTCAGTCACCTCAGACAGGGAGGAGCTTCATTTCCTTAGTCACCTAAGACAGGGAGGAGCTTCACCTAAGACAGGGAGGAGTGTCATATCCTCAGTCACCTCAGATAGGGAGGAGTGTCATATCCTCAGTCACCTCAAAAAGGGAGGAGCTTCATATCCTTAGTCACCTCAGATAGGGAGGAGCTTCATATCCTAACACTTTCCTGTGATGTTAAATGCGTAGCAGTTTGAACAGATGCGGTCAGCTGACTCCACATGTCTCAAAGGAATCCTGTGATAACCTTCATGTTTCCTGGTTTGTAGTTGTCATATGATAGGGAAGACCTAACTGGAGGGTACGGACTGACTAACTAAATAAACTTACATTCATTATCTGCATTTGGTGGACACCCTTACCCAGAGCAACATTTCATTTTTCTTTATACAACTGAGCAGCAGTGGAGGTGGGATTTGAACTAACAACCTACTGACCAAAAGTCTAAATGCAACGGTCAAATTCCTCTGTGTGTACAAGTACAGTGGTCAATGAGTGGGATACTTTGACTAATGCTGTCCTTCTAAATGACAGCAAATCATGGACTAAGTTTTTGGTGGCTAAGAAATTTCAAAAACGAACCTAAGATGTACTGAAGGATAAAATCTGCCGTAGTGTTATAGAAAGTGTGCACTGTGAAACATGATGCTTAGGGTTAACTCTATGTTCAGGGTGAGACAACTATTTTAGAGACTTGTGAAAAAAAATTAAAGCATGGCCAAGAGTGGACAGACCATTTGTAATAGCCTACCTTGTCTTCTGTGTGTCATTTTCCCAGTGGCAGCTCCATCATCCTCACACACAGCAGCATAAATGCCCCTCATCAGACAGATATATGAGGCTACCTGCTCATGCTTTACCTAAAGGCAACCAAGCATGAGCTGCACATATTGCCAAAAAAGCCCTGAAAACATATCCGGAGAGGAGCTCATTATATGAGAAAAAATAACATTGTTGATGTCAAAACATAGGCTTAAGATACAGCTCAGCATCATTCTTCTGTTCTGAAGGTAGTACACCAGGTGTAGTGTGTATAAGCTGTAATTCCTCTGCTAACTAAAGTAATACAGGTTTGCTGTTAGGTTGGTCCAAGCCATAAGACAATTATTTACCATGTCATGCTTGCCTGTGGCTGTAAGAGTTCATCCACATACAGGATATAAGCTCAGTGGCCAGGTAATAGTAAACCCCTGTGCATACATGTATTCCCATGCAAACATGCAATTTTACACTCATTTATACTCACTTGCTAATCATGTGTCAGCTGTGCAATGCATAAAATCAGACATCAAATATCCGAATGAAGGAATATTAATTTGATCTTAGTGATTGGGCATGGATAATGGTGCCACACAAGCTGGATAGAGTATTTCAGAAATCTGGGTTTTTCACCCACAACAATCTCCAAAAACAGAACAAAAACATCAACTAAGCAGCAGTTCTGCATGTGAAAAACACCTTGCTGATGGGAGAGGTCAGAGATAAATGACCAGACTGGTTTCAGCTGACAAGAAGGCTAGAGAAACTCAAATGGTCACTCACTCTTTGCACCAATGCTGAGCAGAAAAGGAAGGCAGACTAGAACAGCAGAAGGCAGCAACTGGTTATCTCTTGTTTATCTCTTTATCTTGGTATATGTATATGTGTATGTATATGTATATGTATATGTATATGTATATGTATATTACTGTCTTCATTGAGAACAACCATAAAAACCTCATAGTGCTAAAGGTTAAGTATGTTAACCCTTGAGTTAATGATCTCAAAAAAGCTAACTGGAGTCAGCTGTTAGCATACCTGGAGTCTTAGGAAAATGAGTTTAGAAGTGTGGATTATTTTCAAACGCTTCACAGACAAAGACCAGAGTAAGGCTTGAACCGACAACCTCATATTCCTGGAGCTGTGTGACACACTACATTCAGCACCACCATGCCACCTAATCAAAAGGGCAAGGATTAAAAACCAGAATAACCAGAATAACAGTCAACGTACTGATCGGTAGACGAACACCAGAATTCCAAATATGTCACACAACCTAACTTTAAAAAAAGACATAATAGTACAATACCTAATTTTATAATTAGATAAACTAAGGCAGGGTTAAATAAACACAGGTAAAAGTAATGAAACATAATTATGAACATAGAACAGGCAGAGAAAACTCAATTAAAACTCAGGTGACTGAGAAAGGGTGGGTTGTGAAATACCATCCATGGCCAACATGCATGGCCACTAAGAATTCTAGGAATCCGAGTCCTGACTAGGCTGTGGCATGGGAGGAGTACTGACATGCACAAACATGTGGAGTCCATATAGCAAGTTAAGTCCACGCTATCTTTAAAGAAAAAAGGCAATCCTTTACGTTATTGTCAATAATATCATTTGTAATGAAAATGTACATAGTAATGTACGATATATGGCAAAATAAATTCCTTTTTACTTTTGGACTTTATTATACCTCACTATGCTTCTTTAGATCTCAGCATAAATCTCTACCTCACTTGATGCCTTATTGATCAGAAGAACTTCCAATAAACCCCTCTCACTGCTGTCTTTCTTTTGTTATTATCCCCTTGTTGCTTTATGAATCAAACAATTCTGACTGATCCACCTGTCCTGAAGGGACACCTGCAAAGCTGTATGCTATATTGAGCACTGATTATATGATATCTGCGTGCAGCTTTACAGCTGATAACACTGAATCTGGTTCAAATTGCTCTGTAACAGTCTGAGCTCATCACTCCACTGCTAAATGCTAATCAACACTAACAGATTCAGCGTTACAGTTTTCAATCTAGACAGAAAATGGATTGGCTGTGTTTGAAATACCTTAAACCTGCGGTTCTCAACCTTTTGCAAGCTGGAAACCCCCCCCAAAAAAAAAATAAAATAAAATAAAAAAAAAAATAGAAAAAATAAATAAAAAGCTGGTTCATTGCAGTTGGGGCCCCCTTGACTCGTAACGTCTCCCCGTGACTCGTGCGTCTTTCCAATGTCATGTGACGCATGATGTACTTTTTAATCTTAGGATGTATTTTTTTTTTCCTCAGAAGAAATTATTAATATAGAAATTATTAAAATAAAAATACTTTTATGTTGCTCCTTTTCAGTTCGTCTGCACTGCTCGAATTGCATTATGGGACAGAACAGTGTGCTCAAGTCGCGTACTGCAAAAGGTCTCCCGAAGCAGTGCGTCATCTGGAAACTTTTGGTGTACTGCCTGATCCATACTGCACATTCAGACACACTAGTCACGCTTGTGTACTGTTTTCGCATAGTGTTCAGTACTGAAGTACGCGATTTCCGACGCAGCCTGTGTGTTTGATTAATTATTATGTTGTAGTAGTCCAACCACTTGCATTTTCAACATGGGAATTTTCATGATTTGTTTTATGATTTTTTCCCTGATTTTTTCCCCTTATCCTAGCCTACTCGCCCCTCCCCTGGGAGAGTGTCCGCTGTGTTCGCATACTTCAAAATGGTTGCTGATGTAGTATGTTATCCAGGTACTTTTCGCACGCTGTTTAATGAATACTACGTATACGGGCACACTACCCATTCTCCATTTCAGACACAGCCATTGTCTTTAAAAAAATGTTCAACAGAGTTTTAGGGGATCTGCAATAGGTCATTTAAATTCCATGCTTTCAGTGTGTACTGAAAATATTAGTTAAAGAAAAAAAGAACCGCAAAACCACTATTGGCATACAGAGCACTTCCATTTAGCCATTTATTCTGCATTATAAATAGCAATCACTGGAAAATGTCACCACTGAAAGCTACTAAACACTTTAGAAAGGCACTGCTATTTTTTAAAGTGGAGCGCTCCCTATCATTTAGTGCTCTCTACCAGTTCAAAAATACATTTTGGTTGGAGGTTTGCTGGACATAACAATGATTTATTTGGCTTTCACTATAAATCATTTCTGCATGTGAAGAAACAAGAGGTTCAAACAGAAACATACTACTGAATAATACTACTTCCTAAAAAAAAAGAACACACTAATTTCCTCCTGCCACTTTCTGCTCCAAGATAGTAGGATTGTTCACAGTCGCTCATAATAATATTCATATCTGTTCTATATCATACATTTGAAATTTCAGTGCTGAAAATTAATAAAGCTGAGAAAAAAAACATTCCCAAAGTATTTTCATTTGTGTTATGATCTGAGCCATTAACACTCTGAGCTACGACACCAAGCTGGGCTACAATTCAGCGGGCAAAATATATCTGCGCTGCTAGAGATCATGAGAACATGAAATACAAAAAAAAAAAAAAAAAAAAAAAAAAAATTCAGGATTTTTCAAACACTACCTGACATGTGCTGAGTGATCTTATTAACCTGCCCGATCTTTCACCTTTCTCCTGCTGCCTGCTGTAACCATGCAACTGTGCAAAGCTCTCACACTGTGAACAGTATAGATTAATCTAATACATTCACTAGTGCTTGCTGTGGTGTGATGTCAGGTAACCAGGGCAGTGAAACACAGAATTAATGTAAATGAGTTCAGAAAAATAGTGAAAAAAGTATGCTTAATCTATTCTGTACTCCACACTTCATGAAACCAGTTCTATAGTCATTGTGTTATACAGCAATCCGCCATATCGTTACAACTGCCAGTCTAAGCTGCTCTGACCCACTGAGGCAATGCCGCCACATAACCCAGGGGTAGTCAGGGTAGTCTTCAACCCCCTGCTAACACACATCAGTGAGTCTTGGGTGCCCATGACCCTCTTTGCTAGTTCACCAGTCTTTCCTTAAACCACTTTTGGTAGGTATTACCAGTACATAATGGGAACCCTCAACAAGACCATGCTCTGATCCAGTCTCCTAGCCATTATAATTTGGCCCTTGTCAAATTTGCTCAGATACTAATGCTTGCCCATTTTCCCTTCTCCTATCACATCAACTTTTAAAACCAACTGTTCACTTGCTATCTAATATATCTACCCCCTTGCCTTGTGCCACTGTAATGAGATAATCATTAATATTCACGTGGTTTTATAATGTTTTGGCTGATCTGTGTACTTTATATATGAAATTACTTCATATGATGTGTGGATGGGTTTGTTTCATATTGTTTATCTTTAGCTAAATATCTAAATTAATAATTAAAAGTAAATCATTTTAATAAAAGCCTTGCTCTGTGGCAAACTAACTTTTGTTAGTTAGATTAGACATCATGGCTGATCCAGAAAATCATCCTAAGATGTAGACACAGAATTCTGTCACTGAGCTATAAAGGAGTTCTTTGTTGATGGACACGAGCTTCCATGCTGCGCAGTCACAGATTCAGAAGAAGTGACTTCAGTGCAGCTGCCAGCTTGTCCACATGAGTGCATTTTACCAATTAATCATTTCTTTCATTCGCTCACTGTGTTAAGCGCTTACCCTACCACTGGGTTATGGGGGGTACTGATGTCTATCCCAGCACTCACTGGGTGGAACACCAGGGAAACACCCTGGACAGGTCACCAGTCTATTGCAGGGCAGACGATCAGACAAATACATTTAGAAACACACACTCATGCCTAGTCTCAACAGTTCACCTGACTGCATGATGCCCACAGAAACCGGGAGAACAGGCAAGTCTCACACAGAAAGGACCTGGCTGGGGAATCAAACCTTGTCTGTTCTTGCTGTGAGGCAACAGTGCTACACAGTGCACTATAATGCCCCACCATGTCATTTCTTAAGAGGCGTAAATATGAGGCTAGGGTAAAGAAGCATTGCTATGCAACCTGCTAGGCCATGTCATCAACATGGCGGCCATCCCGGGCCTAAACAACCTGCCTGTAGTTTGACATATGCTTTGAATTCAAATGATTTTTGGTTTGTACATTTGTATGAAGTACATGCTGATTACATTTAATTACATTTCACTTGGAAGCAGGAATTGTCATTTGTAGTTTTATGCATGACTGGTAACTGAAGTGCAATTTGACAAAGTTTTTTGCTGTTGTTTATCAACATTTATACCACCAGTGTGATTGATCAGAAGCTCAGAGATGTCTCGGCCTAATATGCCATTATTTCTATAGTAACCACATTGCGATTCAGGTTTTTATGGGTTTTTTTTTCATAACTAACTACAAATTGTAAAAAATATATATATAAATAATAATAGAACATGCAATTCCTATAGAAACTGCAAGTGTGTTGAGGTGCATGTATGTGTGTATGTGAGAAATGTGAGTAAATAGACAGTGATTTAACGTTGAGAATAAAGTCCTGGCTGTGTCAAAGTGTAGGTCACCACACCTGCTCCTTATGTGTGTGCAATGGTGTGTGTGTGTGTGTGTGTGTGTGTGTGTGTGTGTGATACTGACTGACAATTACTTTGTCTGCCTTGCAGAAAATCCTTCTGACAGTCAGATTTGCACCCTCCGAACATATGATCATAACAGAAAAATATTTAATCTATCACATAACTGAAGAGATTGTGTGGAAATGAAACCTTATTTTAATGTAGAAACTTTAAAAACACATGATTGTTTAGAAAAATCTGAATCAGACCGCTATATTTACATTGAAGTAAATGGACAGTTTGCTGTGCCTAAAGCCAAACAAATGCTTATTATAAAAAAAAAAAAAGAATCATATGATGAAAGATTTTTATGGTTCAGGAAGAGCATTCATCTTTACCATTTTCTAGGTAAGTGTAAGAATTTATGGCAAGAATAATCAGTGATAAGTAAGTGCAGGTGATTCTCACTGAAAACTAAAGTGGACTGAAAACTGGAAAGTGCAGTGTGACATCACCCACTGTAATTGCTCCTAATAGAAATAAAACGTAAAATTAAAAGAGTGCTAGAAAATAAAGTATAATGTGATCGGTCTATAATTTGATGGGACAAGTCTTGGTGCATCAGGGTCTGAGTGTGCTGTGTTGTATGCTTGTAGCTTATAACGTGACCTAATTACAGCACACTGAAAAAATAAAAATACCCATTCCTCATATGTATAAGGTGCTCAAACATTTGTGTTTTCACAATTGCCCTTTTTAATTATTTTGTGATATAAGAGTTATACTGGCTATGTATCTGTATTTCTGACTATATTTTTAAGTCTGGAGTCTGATTCCTCTCAAGGTTTCTTACTCATGTCATCTCAGGGTGTTTTTTTCTTGCTGTCACCTCTGGATTGCAATAAATAATATATATGTCCTTAATCAGAGTTTGCTTGAACTACTTTTCTGAATCTCTCTCTCTCTCTCTCTCTCTCTCTCTCTCTCTCTCTTTCTCTCTCTCGATTTCCTCCTTACACACATATATACACACACACACACACACACACACACACACACAATGTAGGCTACAGAAAGAGACAGAACAAGGCAAACAGGTGAGATGGAGGTAGAACCCTGAAGCCAAGATGGTATACAGTACCTTGGACAGCATCAGGGTGGATGATGGTAGTAGTGGGTGGGGGGGTTGTGGCGAGAACATCTAAATGGGAAACAAAATGAACACACACACAGACACACAGGCAGACAGTGAAAAAAGGGAAAAGGCATTGTGAAAGGACTGGAGGTTAGTGCAATACCAGAGAAATCACATAGAACTCTCAGACTATTATTTATAATAAAAAGAGTGGTTAATTATATATACATTTTTATTACATAATAATGGTACATGTGCTTGATCCATGCCTTAGGTATTATTAGGTCATTTATACAACCTAAAGACCCATAAGGGTGCTTTTACAGTATGCAAGAAATTATTGCTTTTTTCTGAGTAACACCCAGGGTAAAAAAGCAGAAATCTTCGGCAGACCTGGTCTTACTGTATTATGATAATGCCTCCAGTAACGGTAACACATAATGCACTGATGTCTCTCAGACAAGTTGAGTCTTTGTGCTGTTGATGTACAAGCCTGTCTGGAATGTGCACATCAACTCACCGCTTTTTTCTCCCCACCACCAACACATGGATCCCCTGCTGTGAAAAAGTCGCAGTGGGCAAAATTGGCTGGCTGTCTCTAGCACTTTATTGTCTGCGCTCCATCAAAAGATCTCAGTAGGGATCTGAACATTTCCTCTCTAATGATAAAACATCAAGAGCAGTGTAGTGTCTGTAGACGCAGGAGCCTGAAGCCAGACCTCGCCAGAAAGAGAATTCTGTGTGTCTGTTGGCGCGATGGCAGACTAGGGTATTGGAAATGTCAGCATCTCCTTGTAGAAATTGTGCATGCAGTAGAGATGGCCACCGCCAAAGGTCTGAATGGGATGTGGCATGCATAATAGTCAAGCAAACAAGAATTTTCCACAGGCAATTTGCAGGCCGGCTGACTCCTGGTTCGAAATTATGAGCGCTGAAATATGAATGCAATTTCGGAGGGCGATATTTTCTGCGGGCTGTGAAGACGAGAACAGGGAATTCAAATCATACGAGCATTGTGAGGCGGGATTCTGACAATTTCCTAATCTCACTTCCTAATCTTACACATGATTTGTCTTTTCTCTGTTTGTCTCTTCTGAGTGCAGTCACAGAGGATATCGGCTTGATGCCAGTTGACAGTACAGAACACCAGGAGAGACTTCCATGTTCCGAAAGATTATATAACTGACTAATTCTAATGACAGTTACAACACACTGAACACAACTTCACACAAAACAAAGGAAACATGAAGGTGTATATACAAGCAATAATCCAAGGAGCACACTCGAACTCGTGACACGTAAGGGAGACAGCCAATGACAAAACAGGGATAAAAATAAAGGAACACATGGTAATGTAAACAAAACAGGATTCAGATCATGGTGCACTGCTGATAGCTGAGGAGTGCTGTGAAGCCAAAACACGCAGCATGAGGGGAAACAGTGACAGTCTGACAATACTGCAGACTCCAAATGTTTATATCAGTGTGCTTGTTCTCATATGTTATCGTTTATATAT
>JAOVVF010000048.1:10532393-10549286 GCA_028565595.1 Duopalatinus emarginatus
TAAAAAATAGATAGTGGTAAAACTTAACAACATCATTAAGATCACACACATACATGATGTCATGATTAATTTCTTATACCATTTATCATAAGTTTACTTCCAAAACTAGAACCTGGAAATAAATCATTTGTCTTGGTAATCTGAGTGAAAAGTGTGTGGTTGATGAAGTCCTATATAAACTATATTATACAGCCAAATGTATGTGGACACCTGACCATGACACCCATATAGACATTAATATGCAGTTGGTCACCACTTTGTAGCTATAACAGCTTTCTCTGGGGAACAGTCAATGTTCCAGTTTATCCCAAAGGTGTCTGGGGTTGAGGTCAGTGCTCTGTGCAGGTCACTTGAATTCTTTTACTCCGCCTATGTCTAAACTATGTCTTCATGTACATTTGGTTTGTACACAGGGACACTGACATACTGGAACATGTATAGGACACCATAGGCTGCGTTCAGACTACACAAATTTTGGCTTGATTTTATCATAGAGGACATACGTCACACTTAGTAGTAGTGGTGCCAGTCTCCTGGCCAGGGTGTGGCAAGGCACTGTGACTGACTAACCTTATACAATGACCACTGTGAAAGACAAAAACATTATGCAGTCTTATACTCAGTCTTAGTTGCAGTGAATCTTTGAAGGCAGCTATGGGCTTGTGGTTAAGGAACCAGTCTTGTGAACTAGTTTGATCCCCTGTACCAACAAGACACGATTGAAGTCCCCTTGAGCAAGACACCCAACCCCCAAGCTCCCTAAGAACCATAAATAGGGTAGCCCACTGCTCTGAGCAAGAGTTTACTGCCCCCTGTTGTGTGTGTGTTCACTAGTGTGTGTTTCACTGCACACGTGTTAAATGCAGAGCCTTAAATTTCTATTATTTTAATGATATTGAGGCGTAAAGTTTGGAAGCCAGTATATATTTTTGTATCATTTTAAGACTGTAACATTATTTTGTGCAACCTCAAACACATATATTAAGTCTTATTTAATATTCCTGACATTTAGAAAGCGCACCATATAGACCCTTTAGGTGCCTCAAAACTATATACTCACAATCACTTTTATCACCAGTATCAACCTGCTTTTATTCCCACTCTTGACTCTTCATTTGATCAGCCTGTATGACTCATTGTTTAAATTTGGGGCTCAGAGTGATTCATTTATTTGCTCAGCAAAGCACTAGATAGCATGAAAGGTAGTCACCAGGTAGTCTCCCAGTCTCCCCCCCCCCCCATCTTAATGGAGAAAGGCATTCATGAGCAGATTACGCAGCCTGCAGACTCTCTTTATCACACAACCTCAACCGGTGTCAGCTAATAGGCGGGTAGCGGCGGCTGAGTGGGAGAGGAACAGCTGGAGTTTGTTCAAAGCCACTTATTTAAGCTGAGCCAAAAACTCCCACTGAAAAAAACATGTCTCTGACTATTCTTTTCTGCACCTTCAAGCAAGCGTGGCCACCTCACCCAAATCTCGTTACATAGAAATTCCAAATCGTCGCAGGATTACTGGAACGGTAGCGTGCACGGTAAAGACGGGATTACGTGTATCTTGGAATCGGGGCGTCAGAAAATAGTGCTATTGATGGTGTGCGAATCTGACCTTGTAGGATCTGATCTCCTTTCATCCACATGATGCTGGAGGCGGGCTTGCTGCCCATGGCCGTGCAGGTTATCTCGGTCTCATTCCCTTCGCTCACCACATCCTCACGTGACTCGATGATTAGGTTGCCTGGTGGAACTGGAGGAGCATAAACAGCAGCAGGATTAGATATGGGCTTTGAGTCCCCTGCGGCTAGATCTCTGTCTGGATCTAAAGTCAGCTGCACAGCCTTCTCTGAAGATCTGAGAGGTCTAAAAAAAAATACATTATCAGAAGCACAATGAAAATAGACGAACCTGGAAGATGTCACGTCGGAGTAAAGTGCTCGAATGTGTTTACCTTAAATTTAAGAGTTCTGTCATAAAATCATCTACTGCCAGAGAGCAGATCAAGGGTTCTGAAGTTTTAAGCTTTATACACCAGAAGATCTGTGACAACAGTAATTACATTTAGACCCTGATGTATCTGTTTACGAGCTTTTCGGTTGCTCTGTGTTTACACACGAAACGTCACTGTGTTATACGTCAAGCTGCTGTCTGCTACAGCGCCGCGTTCATGTTTTTCTACTGCGCCTTCTGATGCATCTGCCACTATAGTTGGCCTTCGTGTGTCTCATGCCGTGTGCTAGTGACATGTGCAGTCGTGTTCCCAGCAAAACCCCAAATGCAAGATCCTTCTTGATAAGGCTTTTATTTCTAGTTTTTTTTTTTTTTTAATATCGGGTTTGGTGCTGCAGTTCAGCATTCATGCTGTGAATGTGTACAGCCTTGCATAATTTTAGGAAATGAAGCAAGTGACATTGCAGCATGCTCACTTACATTCATCACCCCAATATGGACTGTAATAAAACTCTAGAGCTCAGTATTATTAAATGTGAAAAGCTATAAAAGAAAAAGAATCATTCAACAGGGCTTTTCAGAATCGAAGGTACATTGAGTCAATATGGCTGCCAAAGGCAGACCTCTGATATCAATAGCGCAACATCTGTTCCTCCTTTCTTCACCCTTGTTATTGGAAATGGCATGAAGGTAATTGGTTGATATTGTGTTATGGCAGGATTCAATTATACGGGTTCAATTGACTGAAAGGATCAATGAGGGAAATCAATAATCATGATTTAAGCATTAACAAAGGCGCTCCCCACGTACCCAGGACAGTAATGTCAGCGTAGGCCTCCTGCGGGGGGTCTGTGTAGAGCTGGCACACGTATCTTCCCTCATCCAAGAGAGTCACGTTGGACAGCGACACACGTAGCTCGTTGTCCGAAAAGTTCACCAACTGAAAACGGCTGTCCTTAAGAGCTGAAAAAAGAGAAAACCATCCTTAACTGAGCACATGAAGGTTTTGGTATTATACAGAATAAGTACAGGCTGAGGAGAAACTGTAGCTTCAATGTCACATCCCTAATTGTGAATCCTGATCACAATTTCCACAGTCAGATCTTTTTACACCCACTGATGTGAAAGGTATATGGTTAAAATTAAAAGGATTTGATGCTAAGAATAATGATGATGCACACTGGGAAGCCAGTGAGGGATGAAAGGACTGTTCTGTCCATGACTAGAACTGAATGAGACATGTTATATGGGCACGTTCTACCTTTACTTCCTCAGACACAGCAATCAACGTGCCCTGGCTTTGACACAGAAGCAGGTCAGGGGTCACAGAAATAAAAAAGTAGAAAAAAAAGAGAGCGAAAAGAGAGAGAGGGAGAAAGAGAGAGAGAGAAAGAAAGCAGAAAGGAAAGGGTGGCAGCATTGCCACAAGATACCTTAATCAGACATAACCTATCGTAGCCAGAGAAACATCCTCCTTTCCTGTTAATGCTTGCCTATTAAGTACCCTAGTAGTTTCATTTCTAACCAGAACCTCTGAGAAATAAGCGGTCACTGTGCTGTATTAATTCTCACATCATGCAATTTCGTGCTACATTCATTCGTCTTGTCAGAGCTTCTAATATTCACATGTTTTTATAATCCGTGCACTGGCCATGACCAACCATCACTAACAACAACATAAAACCCTCTAGAATATTGTCATGGTGTTTATACACACTCCTTCGATGGTCATTTAGCAAAACCGTGGGAGTTTTGCCCTTGAGCTCCCTTTTTATGATCATAATTGACAGGCTTTCTGATCGTTTTGCCATGTTTTATCTGCTGCACAGTTCGAAGCAAATAACTTTAAATAAGCAAAGCAGTTGTAATTGGACAGGCCATTAGCAAGTCCTAAACCAGACCTACTTCACTGTTAGAATGATATTTAAACTGGTTTGTAAAACAAACAAGATGCAAAGGCAAAGAGCATAGTTCACATATAGGAGTTCAAATCCAGATTTTTCTACATATCAAAACATCTGCATCTGAGGTGATCACAGACACAGATGTCAGATCAGGCAAATCATCAAACTTGCACAGGACCATCATCTGGTCTTGGACTTCCAATGGCCAGCCTGAACTGGAAGCTTCTGCTAACAATAAAGGCAGAAGAAGAAAAAAAGACAAGGACAGAGATGAACAATTGAGAGGAATGAAGAGCACAGAAGAATACATGTGTGTGTGTGTGTGTGTGTGTGTGTGTGTTAGAGAGAGAGAGAGAGAGAGAGAGAGAGAGAGAGAGAAAGATGAAGGCTTCTCATTCCTTCACTCAATTTAAGTGATTCTTACAAGAAACGCCTACGAGGTGGTGCAACCCATTTCCAGTGGAACATTAGCACGTACACCACCTCCCCGTATCAACTCACATTAACTATTCATGAAAAAGAAGAAGATGTACTTGTCACATATATATTACAACACAGTGAAATTCTTTTGTTTGCATATCCTAGCTTGTTATGAATTTGGGGTCAGTGTACGATGTCAGCTGTGATACAGTTAACCTGGAGCAAAAGAGTTAAGGGCGCAACAATGGCTTGAAACCTCTGACCCTCTGATCAGTATCCCAGAGCTTTAACCATTAAGCCACCACCGCCCCAATGTAGAGACAAGTCTCAGCAGAATGTGAAACAATAATGAATCAGGTATAATAGTGTAAAAAGTCGACATTTACAGTCTCATTTTAAAACAGTGAGAGTGATTAAATGGAGAAATCTCCATGCTGGATAGTGTCATAATTCACACTTCCACAGTTTTGAATAAATAGCCTCACATTAGCGTTAGTGGCAAGTCCGGTGCAAGTGCACCATGGTAGTCATGCCCCTGTTTATCAGACTGTTTCTTACTCAGCATCCAATTACAAAAAAAAAAAAATATGGTTCTGATTCACACTTAAAAGCTTCACATCAAAACTGCAATTCACACAGGATGCACATGTCGATTTTAATCTGTTTTTATCACTTTCTGCAACTCATTATCAGTTATAAGTACATGAATTTATATGTTTTTGTTTGAGAGAGATGGGAAGTGTTTATTGCCTAATTTATGTTTAAATAAGCCTAGCTGGTGAGCCTATCCCCCAACAACGCCCCCCTGTCAGCCATGGCCACTCCCAATCAAACTGAGCCAACTCACAATTACTAATTGCATTCAGCTAATGCTCACTGACCACTTCATGTCCTATAGAAAAGGGTTTATATATTTTTACAGGATTATACAGTATAATGGTTATTATGATCCTATATCTAAATCAAGATAAGGAAATGTACTTAATTTTCCACCATTGTATTTGCATCTGCCATAAAGTGAGTGCTAATACACTGGATTGTATGTATAAAGAATAATAATAAATAATGAAGGAATAGCAGTCAGGTTGCTAAATGTTTACTCTCAAGCATTCATTACTAAGTCTATATTGTAGGTGGTGTTTGTCCAGCTGTAATTACAAAACTAAAAATGTGACACAGGACAGCTGGACAGTGAAAACTATTGTTTGTCTTTAATTTGTGCTGGTGTAAAATGACTCTCATTGCTACAGCTTGCACAATCATGATGTCTTTTACCACTTTTCCACAAAGGCAGTTCCAAAAGGGGTTTGGAGCCGGTGTCTAATCTCTAGCCAGTTCTTTACGTTTCAACAACAAAACAACAAACCTGCTCCTAGAGCAGCACCACATCTTGGTCTAGAGCCAAGAATTTACACTGGGTACTCAGGGCAGGAATGTCGTAATCAAATAAAATTTCATGACCACTTTTAAAACCAAAACAGTTAGCATAGCATCTAGTGGAAATAGGTGTAACAGGCCTGCTTTTTGTTTTATTATACTTCTAATTTTATGATGTTAAAGTGTTAATATGCTTTCTTCAGTGAGCTATTACAATAATTAAGAACAATGTGAAATCTGTGACATGTGACACAGGCTGACTGAGCAGTGAACACTAATCTCCTCCTATATATCCACATTATCTGAGTTTATTATAAGTACTGTTATAACATGGGGCAGCCGTGGCCTAGTGGTTAGGGAACCGGTCTCGTGTCCGGAAGGTTGCGGGTTTGATCCCCACCCAGGGTAAGACACGACTGAGGTGCCCTTGAGCAAGGCACCTACCTCCCCTAACTGCTCCCCAGGCGCCATGGTTTGGGGCTGCCCCCTGAACTGGGCAAGTGTGTTCACTGCCCCCTAGTGTTCACTGGTGTGTGTGTGTGTGTGTGTGTTTCACTGCATGGATGGGTTAAATACGGAGGTCACATTCCTTCTGTGTGCAAAACACAGTAAGGCAAAATAGTTCATTTTCATTTCGTTATAATAAACCACCTAAGCAATCCTGTTAACCCACTGCAGTCGGCATAAAAACCAAAAAAAATCAAAGCAAGATTATCCAACTCTGAACCGGCATTAGCACCAGCCCAAAACTAGCACCTGGCATTAGCAGTAAATAGCACCTACCTCATAATGGTAAAAAAGGGATATTAACTAAACTAAAATTATTATATGAAGAAAGTATGGTGTTGCAATGTCAATGTTTTTCACTCAAAAAAAAAAACCATGAGGCATGAAATACAGGCAGCACAGTGTGTGCTTGAACATAATGCACCTCTGACGCAGACGCTGTGGATTGAACCCTTGAACTGAATTAAGCCTTGGCAAGACGTTTCTACTGCAAAATGTACGTTAGTGGTAACATTACTACAATGAGAAATGTTGCAGCTTTGTAGGAACATGGACTGTTCTCAGAAAACCTGACAGACTCAACACTCTTTGAACCAAAAGTTCCTGGAACTCTAACATTCAGAAAGCATTCAGTTAACCTGAAGTTGTCATCTGAGGGTTGGGTTAAAACTGTGAATTGTTTAGTAGGCCATAGTTTCCCCACAAACACTGAGTGAACAGAGCAGCCCAGTAAACATTAGACAGAATAATACATTACAGAAATGAAGAGACTGAAGCCTGAGTGATCCAAGAGCCACATCCACACTCTTAATGTCAAGTGTTTCTGAGATGTGAGTGTCAGTGACCCACTCCTCCACCTCTTGCTTTCTCTCTGAAGTGAAGTGAAATAAGTGTTCAGACACTTTAGTTTTTCTCATTTATTTCACTTTCAGTGTAATATCCACTTCAGAGTTGCTCATCTAATGTTGATTTACATTGCACAAGTTGGTTGTTATATAAATTCCAACCTGAATTGTGGTACAGTGATGCTATGAGGCTGTACTATAAGGACCTGCATGTTTTTCCTTCACTTCTCTCTAGAATTCCCACAACAGAGGCATAAAAACCACACATTATTATTTCAATTATATAAGCACTACTTTATTTATTTATTTGTTATTATTATTATTTTTAATTACTGTACCTAGAGAGAAACCAACTATCAGGACCAATTTGCTTGTGTGTGTAAACAGACTTAATGAAAAACCTGATTCTGATTTATTACAGCTTTTCCACATTAAAATATGTTTTCCCTATAATTTAAAATGACAGTAAAACTGTATAACAAAGAATAAACTGTTTAAAATGTATCATGTATGTATAAACAGAATTTAGGAAACAAAATTCACGTTTAGCATATATTTTTTAAAATTTCATATGTTAGTCTTATATTCATGGTACTTTTTGTACCAGCCAGCCTCCTAATCCCCATTTCAATCCCTGCAACCAAAGTGCTGCTGAGCCCAACCACTCCTAATGGTTTCATTTTCGATTGCATATAAAATTACTATTATTTAATATGTTAACTATGCTGTTATCCAATAAAATACAAGGTGTTTGTGTTGACATGCATGTGAGCCAATGACAAATAACGCTGATTTAAAATGCCTGATTTGCTCCAAAAGGAGTGCTATTAAAAATCCACCAAGTGGAGGAGTGGCTGATGAAAAAAAACAAATGATGAAAATCTGACCTCAGTCTGGACATCTGGCCACCTTACTTCTCTCTGGCAGAATGGGCACATGTTCTGTGTTGCCATGTTGTTTTTCTTGTACCATGAAATAGTTAACTTGTTTATCCCTCTCTCTATCTTTCTCTCTCTCTGTCTGATCAATTATAGGTGTGTCGATGAGCAGAACACTGATTGGAACTGCAGAGTTGGTGTACGTGCTTCATGGCTCTGCTTCTTTCTTAGCATCACTGACAACCGTACATGTAACACCACTACTTGTGGATGAGTGTTTTTTAATCTCAGGATGAGAGTTTTTTAATCACTGTGAGTTCCCAGGGACAGCTACCAAATACAAATTCAACAGTTGGATATCAACTCTGGACATTTTATTTCTTTAATTTGTCATGATGTGTAAACAAGCCACACCTTACCAGGAAATTGTTTATCGGTCAATTGTCCAGTTACTTCTGAGCCTGTAAAAATGGATTTATCTAAAATTATCTAACATCAAAACAAGTGAATTGGATGAAAACATGGCCGAAAATATGGCCTGACCTTTATAACAATCTGTTCTTTTAGCTTTCATGAGTGAAAGAAAGTTGCAGTGAATTGACTAGTAACCTAAAATGCTATAAAAAATCTGCAGCTCACTTTCATCTTTAACAAGTGTGTCAGAGAAGAACCAGCTTCCTTCATCTTTGTTGAAAGCCACCATGAAAAAAAGGTCAAAGTAAAACTGTATGGCATATGGTAATACATAATTTATAGAAATTCCTCAGGTTTAATCATAAAATGAGTAATTATGCAAAACTGGAAAGAAGCATACCACACGAGTAGGTCATATTTATATATATATTAGTAAAACACTAAATGAAATCACTTATATTTGAAATTTAAATTTGAGGACATTTAGCTTTGCCTGAATAAAGCATAAATTTAAAAACTGCAAGATTATAGGCCTAGTATCACAATACGAAAGAAAATCATTTTAAACATTTAGATTGATTAAATATCTATTACAGACCCTGTTTCAATTAACCGCTAACAATCAATAAAATATTGTATCTAATGACTCAATCGTTGTGGCTTTAAGGGTTTAAAGGTTACTAATCAGAAGGTTGGTTTAAACCTTAACGCTGCCCCTGCTGCGCCTTTAACCCACTTTACTCCGGGACGCTGTATCCTGGCTGACCCTGTGCTATGTCCCCAAATTCTTAACAAGCTGCAGAATAGAATTTCACTGTGCTGCAATGTATAGTGGTGTTCGAGAGTTTGTGAACTCTTTTTCTTTTTCTATTCCTGTGCAAATTTGACCTAAAACTTCATCAGATTGACAGAGAAGTATTAAAATAAAGAGAAGCAAATCAAACAAATGAGAAAAAAATTAAACTTTGTCATTTATTTATTGAGAATCATGATCAGATATTACATATTTGTGTGCTGCAAAAGTGTGTGAACCTTTGATTTCAGCATTGTTTGTAAATGTTTTTGGCATTTTAGTGTCATGTGTGGCAATAACTGCACTACTTTGGTAATTGTTGATTTTTCCTGCACATCGGCTTGGTGCCCAACTTCAAGCACCACTGTATATATGAGAAATAAAGGCTTCTTTGTGTATACTTTTGCTTAAGGCATGAACCTATGATTCGTTATAAAGTACATAATGTACAACACATTAGCTGGTTAGCAGAAATAGTTAGCAATGTAACAGTGACTTCCATAATATATAAGTTCACATCATGTGAGAATATCTGGGCTATCAGCTATCCTGTACTGACATTCCCAGAAATATTCTTCACAGCCAAGCTTAACCGATCCTCATCACACATAATTACATATAAAGTGAATTTCATTAGAGCTTTCCTGTTCTCATACAGAGCATCTGAAACAACTGTTTAACGTGCCTCAGAAAAACATTTTGCAGGAATTACAGGAATTGCAGGAGGTTCCCTCTTATAGACTAAAGTAGACACTGATTACCGGTCAGACCTTCACTTAGCAGCTCATCAAGGCCCTTATTAAGCAGAGAAGCCGTGATTATATGCTTTGCAGTACATCAATGAAGAGCTAAACAATCTCAAGGCTGGAATATAAATGGACCATTCGGAGAGCTCTAATCAGGCCAACACAATTACACACTGTCAGTCAGTTGTTAGAAGGACCTTGTCAACAATGCTATGCTTTGCTGCACTTGCCGTTAATAAGAAATGTTCAAACTAGGGTCGGCTAATAGAGAAAGCGAAGGAGGAACTGTTCAAGGCTGTAAGAGGGGTGAACTGCTGCATAGACCAGTGCTTTAACAAAAAGAAGGTAGATGTGCCTGTATCTATGTGTGCGAAACCGGGAAATGATTCTTACGTCTGACGTCCCGGAAGTAAATGGTCTGTCTGTTTGGATTAAGGAGCTGGATGACTGAGTCGTCGTTGTTTTTCACCCTGCAGCTGATGGTGGCCGTCTCACCCTCGATCACAGACACGTTTGCCGTCACCAGGTTCTGACCCTGTGCTGTATAGCCAAGGAAACAAAACACAAGACATTCATTCAACATTTAGCCTTTTGGGATCCATGCATTGTGAAACTTTCTGGACTTTCTTAATTCTTTGTCTTAGATTATAAGGAGAGAAAAGATTAAACATGATATATGCATAAATATGGCAGTGTGCTAATCAGTACAGAAAACAGGACAACACCGTAATAAGACTTTTCTACTATTATCTACTTTTGCACCATAATATTCATCATTATAACTTATTCATACTGGGTTTTTAAATATGTGACACAGATTTTTTTTTATTTATACAGTATAATACAATAAGATATAATGAACTACCATGGAAAACTAGTACAGACTGCAAAAAAAAAAAAAAAAATTATAGAGATTATTATTAGCTGGCATTCCATAGCAGCCATGGTACATCTATGAACATCTCAGCCAGGTGAACGCTATGTGAGCTTCCTGTCTGGTGAGTTATACCCCTCATGTCCTGTTTTCATTTTGATAAGTTTGGCCTTTTTCAACAGGACACCGCACCGTCAGACACGTCTAGAGACATTATGGCACAAAGAAATCCTACACCTTGGAGTACAGTCTTCATGTGTGTGTGTGTGTGTGTGTGTGTGTGTGTGTGTGTGTGTGTGTGTCCTCTTAGGACTTCTTTCAATGAACCAAACAGGTGATATTCAGATATCCTGGCAAGATCGGGACTATAGGGAGGATGCTTTAACACCTCAAACACCGCTTTAGAGCGGGTCGACAGTATAGGCAGCGGCGTGTGGACGTATATGCAACAATGCAACATATATGGATAGCAGTCTTGTTTCAATTTCAGGCTTCAGCTTAATAGTACACAAGAATAAAGCTACAAACACAATCATTGCAATTGCGAAAAGGTAAACAAACTCACTAACAGGCAGAAAAGAACGTCACTAAATTATTACCTTATTATTATTTCTATGAGCCCATTGTCTAGACGTTTGTAATAAAGCGGCTGATGATAGATGGACCAATGACAGATTCCAAACGCTTTGATTTACTATCATACTAATGAACTGAAGAAATGAAATGCTCACAATATCCACAATTTTTTTTTTTTTTACAATTCTTTAAACAAAGTGTTTATTTTAAGGACAGATGCAGCAAACCAAATCAAACATGCTGAAGTTACAACACTGATATGTGTTATAACATGCTGAAGAATTGTATAACAAGCATGCCAAACATTGCTGGATTTACATAGAGGAAAAAAGCTAGAAATTGCACAGGGAGTGTTTAAATAATTTTGGTGTTCTGGACGTATTGATTTTACATGGCTGTGTGTTTAACTGGTGAGTGTGAAGCAGCTGCGCTACAAGCCTGCAGATCACAGCGGGGAGAAGAGAGAACTGGTAATTGGTGCTCAAGGCAGAACTTTATCGGACCTCTCCATCTAAACACATGGTGATGGAGGCTGGCAATCAACGCTAAGCTCTTGATGGCATAATATCTGCTTGCCATGTAAGCCTACACACGCAAACACACACGCACGCGCGAACACGTACACACACACACACACACACACACACAAGCATAAACATAACCACCCACCTTCTCCCGCACACTAAGTCTAACCTTTTACAACTATTGGTAATTAGAATCAGCAACACAATCATTTCAGCTCATGTTCACGCTCACAGCTGAAATGCATTTTTCTTTCGACAGAAAACATATCACCTAGGTTTAGATTTACCCCCCAAAAGCAATGCAAATTTGCATGATGAAGTGATCAGCCACTTTGAAACCCCTTTGATATTTAAGAAAGGCGTTTCAGTTTTCCCACTTCGACAGGTACAAAAACAAATAAATAAACCTTGGCTGACACAATTCACAAATCACCTGGCTTAGGTGCGGTGTAACACACCAGCACTGGAAATAAAGTGAGTAAACAACGCTATTATATCCTGCTCATGTGGGAATGTTGGAAATAATATTGCTGTTCTTTATGAATGGGCATTAGTGAGCACAGGGTGTCAGAGACACAAGAGATATGCCGTTGTGCCGCAAACCGCGGCCGTGCCTGAGGTTAAACATCCGTGACACTAGCACAGTGGAGGGGAGGAAAAAAAAAGAAAAAAAAAAACATAAATAAATAAATGAAACCTCCAGGCTTGGCTCGAAAGGCTGTCAATGGCTCGGGAAAAGGTTTCAGCTTAATGTCCACTGGGGGAAAGAGAATATTCTCAAGAATAAATCGAATAAAACGCTTTAAATCTCTTTATTAAAATCCACCAAAATAAGCTATGATATTTAGAAATAACAACAGATGTGTTTAAGACTTTGGATAAACATTTCTGGATTTAAGAGCGCTTCCAATGTCGACTTGCAGATCATGTCTTATATACCACCATGTCTTGTAGTGTGATTTATTATTACTCTTAAAACTTGTTATTCAGCCTCAAAACCAGGCTTACTCTTCAGCCCATACATCAACCATCTTGGTATATCATAAATTTAACCCGGCCGCGTCTTGGCCTACAAAGAATATTTTTTAAATGCCACCCAAGAACATAATATGCTTTCCATTATCAGGCACATTTTTCCATTGCAATGACCTATAATATAGTACAGGATATAAATGTACATCTCTCCACATGGACTGTTATAGCACCTAGAAGTCAAATGTGTACATTTGGTACATACCATTTGGTACATACCAAAGTAGAGTAATTATTGAAATCAGGAGAAATTTCAGGTTGGGTTGGCTCAAGGTTAGGAAATCAGTCTTGCGCTCGGAAGGTTGATTTGATTCTCCGTACTGACAAAACATGACCAAAGTGCCCTTGAGCAAGGCACCTAACCCCTCGACTGCTTCCCAGGGAACCTTGGATAGGGTTGCCCACTGCTTCAGGCAAGTGTGTTCACTGCCTTCTAATGTGTGTGGCCACTAGTGTGTGTGTCTCACTGTATGGATGGGTTAAATGCAGAGGTCAGATTCCACTGTGTGCAAGCACGGCAGGTCAATGCCTTCACTTAAAAAATACTACCAATATCAGATGAACATCTGAAAATCTCAGCATCTGGTTTCGTCCTGACATGGACCTGCCCATGTGTGGTGCTGCTCTCACGTTCATCATGATCCTTTGCCATACCTAGATTTGACTCTGACTTAATTGGCTATGGTCAAATGATGATGCACTAAGGCGCTACAGTGAAACAGGGTAATGAGTTACAAGTTATAGACTGAGTGAAGAATGTACTTTTAGACCCTCAGAGCGGTCCTGCTATTCCAAGTGATTATTCAGCATCATACAGTGGCAGAAAATGAAAAAAAACTGGCTGCTGAAGACGGTAAAGTTGGCGTCTATCATGACACAGTATTTCTGTTGTATGTCCTCCAGGCAAGTAAAGACTCCAGTTTGTTGTCCAGTCCCATGTTTTAGTTTGTGAAGCCCAATAAATCTTACAAGGGGTCGTTCACACCAAGCACAATAAATATAACAATAACAATGTGAGCGTCCACACTGCTGAGCGATAATGTTCTGGAAACAGTGGAACCAGGTATGTGCTGCACACTCCAGATGTGTTGTCAGCTTAGGATAATTTGTGTTGATTACTTGTTACTGCTCTATGCTATGCAGAGAAACAAAAAGAAATAACTAAAACAAACAGTGGTCTCCATTGTTCGAACCCAGTTGTATCCCAGATGTCCTCCTTCTTGCTGATGTATAAGTTTGTTTTCATTAAAGAGGGGTACTTTGTAGTCTCTTCACAATGTCATGGTCCTCTATTGAAGTGGATTTTGATTGGCTGTCAGGGTATCAGTGTTGATCAAATCACTCTGAAAGTGATTCCAATGATATTGTCATTGTCATTGTCATTATAGTTGGGGTCTACATCAGTTGGAATGATTTTTAAACTGAATTAATACCCAGACTACCATGTGGCACATTCATGGCCAGTATCCCAAGAGAGCAAAACTAGTCATGCTTTAAGACAGCATTTCTTTTCCATTAACCACAGAGACACTAGCCATTCATGGGCATCTATAAGTTCATGTATATTGCTCTTTCTTCAGAGTGTGTGGGCAGGTGACCAGAACACTCAAATGTGCTATCTGAACGTCCCATTCCAGATATAACCTCTAGATTTCCTCTAGATTTTGAAACAATGCTGTGAGTTGTGTGGAGTATTCCGTCTACAAGAGCATTAGTGAGGTCAGACACTGATACTGGATGATCATGTTCAGTCATGGTGGCTCAACCATATCTATATGAACCTCGCTTCATGCAAAGGTGCAGCACAGTAAGCAAATAGTTCACTTTTACTTCACTTCACTTTACTGTCACGCTGGAACAGGCTTGGGCATCTTAGCTCCAGTCAAGGGAAACTGTAAAGCTACAACATACAAAGATTTTCAATATCTCGCAAACACCTTTACTGGCTTCCTGTAGCGGCCTACATCAGATACAAGACCCTGTCATTGGCCTACAGAGCCAAAAGAAATATTCCAACTCCTCCCTACCTCATGGCAATGTTCAAACCCAGATGCTTCATTTACGGCTTGACTTGACCCACCATCATTCAGGACACAAGGGAGGCAAGCATCCAGACTTTCCTCGTCTTGGCACCAAGGTGGTGGAACGATCTTCACTAAATTGAGCACTTACTCAATTCAGCATTACCTTTGCATTTTATTGAAGATACTGTATGTACTTGGTCTCCCCACAAATTTTAAGTGAAAGTAAAAGTGAGCTTTTTGCCTACTGTGCTTGCACACAGAGGAACGTGACCTGCGCATTTAACTAATCTGTGAGGTAAAACACTAAGTGGCAGTGAATGTACTTGCCCGGAGAAGCAAGGCAGCCCTAAACAACCCAGTTGAGGGGTTAGATACATTGCTCAAAGGCACATATAGTATATAACTGAAGCAGGTTAATACCAGGACTGAGAACAGTGTCGATTATTAAGTCAACCTTCTCAAGAGAAGAAGAGCTCCTTTGGGAACATGCATTGTCTTGTCTGTTTACAACAGAGCCACTGCTGCAACATTGCCTTCTTTTTTCAAATAGGCTCAACTGTCAAGCAAGAACTCAGTGCAGTGTGACTAGCAGGTCCTGCTGAAAAAAAGAATGCAGTGACCTGGATTTATTCTCAGATGGATGAACAAGCAGGAGAATCAGGTAAGGGTCAGCGGAATGGTGTATATGTATGTGTGTGTGTGTGTGTGTGTGTGTGTGTGTGTGTGTGTGTGTGTGTGTGTGCTTGAGGAAGGGAAGGGGGAGGAGGCACTCTGCACAAACCCCTTCATCAGTCCTCAAAGAAAAGCCTGCTGTTCTGTTCCCATCTCACTACAAACCACAGCTCTAAAGCCTTCTAACATTTAACCTTAGAAGAAAAACCGCACTTGATCTGAAACCATCAGGATCAGTGGAGATGTTAATTGTGTGGTTAATACTGTGGGCATAGCGTTATATATTAAATACAGTCTGCTTGTGAATGTAAAAATATAATTGAAATGTGTGGTCAGGATGCAAATCAGCTGTGCTGTCAAATCTTCATGCTTTTAAAATGAGCTTAATCAGACACTCTCTGAGGAACAGAAATACATTAATTGCATAAGAGAATGTGAAAAATGGTAGACACACGAGAGCTTTTATAAAATGCCTCATTCAGAACTGCTGAATGAAATTATTATTTAAAAAAAACAAAAACGATGCGTCTTTAACATATAGGTCTTCACTATATCTGTGACAAGATATAGACTGTCCAAAATGGCACACTTAAACAGTACGTACTACATTGGATCAAGTTCATACTGCGTGACCGATAAAGCAGTAGGTTCTTTCGATATGCAAGTGTATAGTATGCACACAAGCCCAGAAGCACTACCACTATTTTACCAATGTCAGGTTGGTAAAATACATAAGCTGCACTAATAATTTTAAAATCAGGCAAAAATGGCTTTGTCATTCTTCACAAAGCTACTCATAACGTTACTTGTTGTACATCATTATTATTATTTACATTACACTATAATATTTTTATATGTATACATTTTTCTGATTGCATTTGCAGCTTTAATTAAATTATGGGATAGGTTATTGGACAGTGTGTTGTGTTCTCAGTGTGCTGTGTTCGCATACTTCAAAATAGCTGCCAATGTTTAACATTGTCTAAGTACTTTTTGCATACCGTTTACTGAACACTACAGACACACTGATGTTCTGATGTACTTCTTCCTGTACTGTTGAGAACGGTAGGACACAATTTCGGATGCAGCCCTAGACTCATCGTTCACTTTATTTGGAACATCTATACACCTGTACATCGATGCCGTTATCTAATCAGCCAATCATGTGGCAGCAGTGCAATGCAAAGGAATAATGCAGGTGCAGGTTCAGAGCTTCAAGTTCAAACATCAGAATACAGAAAAACGGTGATCTGTGATTTTGATCGTGGTGTGGATGTTAGCATAGGGGTTGGTGTGGTACAGTGGTAACATCATTGGCTCCCATGTGAGAGACCTGGGTTCGATTCCCAGTCTGGGCAGCCAG
>JAOVVF010000048.1:10567290-10582481 GCA_028565595.1 Duopalatinus emarginatus
AATCAGTCCATAGAAAAGTCTGTTTAAATGTTAGGATGGGGGCACAGAGACATGCAGGGTGTGGACACAAATGCAGGTCTTTATTAAAATACTAGGCAACCAAAAATTCAAAGGCACTACCAGATTCAGGGTCAAGCACAGGCAGGGGCTAGGCTAGGTGCTGATGTGTATCAGAGGCTATGCTATAACCAAGGTCAGAGCAATAGGTACAACATCAAAACCTGAATTTTAAAAATGTGCAGAATGGCTTGATTAAGACTTGTGAATGAGACCAAATACTAGGCAAAGAAAAAAAACACAAAAAGCAGGGTTTAAACATTGAAACCGAACTGAAAATGAACATATAGTCAAGAACATAAAACTGGTGGAAACAACACAACTAAAATTCAGGTGACTGAGAGTGGGTGGGAAACGAAGCACTTGGACGATGGGCTTTTTAATCCGGCCCACCGAATTTGTCCAGGTTATATTATTAAAATACATTTTATTATAATTAAACCCTTCATTTGACCTTTTCCCCAATAGATGGCGCAATCCAAAAACATTGAGCTTTGTTTGAGTGTGCTGTGTTACTCTCTACTTCTCTTTTCGCTTTGCAGTTTGAGCCCTTTAGTAAAAATGAGCGGACCGAAGAAAAGAAAAGTACACAGTGAGTGGCGAGTGTTTAATAAAGAGTGGACAACAAACTATTTTTTCGCTGAAGTCCGATCAATGGCTGTGTGTCTGATATGCCAAGAAACTGTAGCGGTTTTTAAAGAATACAACATCAGCCGTCATTTTGCCACAAAACATGACAAAACTACGCTAGCAAACTTTCTACACAAAAACGAACGGCTACGGTTCAGAGATTGTTGGCTAATTTACAGACTCGTCAATTTTTTTTTTTTACAGACAAATTGCGATTTAAGAGTCAAGTACCAAGGCAATTTTTTTTTGCTGGCATTCAAATTAGCAAAGGCTAGTAAGCCTTTCTTCGAAGGCGAATTTTTAAAAGAATGCATGGTTAAGACAGCAGGTCTCTTGTGTCCGGAGAGCAAATAGTTTATCTACTGTGTTATTAAATTAACAAATGTGGAAAACAGTTTTTACAGTGAACCCTGCACATTGATGTTTTGGTTCCTGTTAAAGGCCAAATCTTTTCATGTAATAATTTTTACATTTCATTTATATTGGTTCACATAAACACACCATCCTTCTATTCTGACCCGGCCCCTTTGCCAAATTTTAGAAACCATTGTGGCCCGCGAGTCAAAAAGTTTGCCCACCCCTGGACTAGAGACTGTGGATTCTGGAGTTCTCCCCTGGAGTCTGTACATCAAATTTGTGAAAACTCCCTTTCTGATGTAATGCCTCTAAACCTGAAGCTAATCTCTGGTCCTGGCTTTTTGATTGTCGTATTGCTTTATGTTTATTTTTTTTTCACTACTTGGTTTGGTTTACTGAAAAACCATGTTAGAGTAACCGTAAAAGCCGGACCAGGGTCCATTATTTTCCCAATCAAGCGCTAGGCTTTATTAAGTATTGCACTAGGCTTCATTCATTATGTATTAAGAGAAAGTCATGTTCAATAAACAGGTTTTTATTCTTCCCTTTACACGTGCAGTTTAATGTGTGACATATAGAGCCACGTTTGAATGCATATAATCACCGATCAAAGCACACCATGCCTGTGATAAATGAAAAGAGAATTTCAGTGCAGCGATGTGGGCGGGTTAGCACTCCAAGCTCAGCTTAAAGATCGGAAGCCAGATGCGAGTCTCTACACAAATGACAGGAAGTGAAGGCTTTGATCATTACCTGGCATGTACGCAGCCCCTCCTCCTGTTTCTGTCCCTTGCACCTGCTTACGCAATTCTCTGACAGCACGACACACTGACTGATTACTCAACGTAAACAGTGTAACCCGTCACCCTTTGTTGTATGTAGCAGAATATAATAGGGTCAGGAACCAAAATCAGGTGCTGTGTATAACATACAGACGTGCTTATTAACTCTAAGCTCTAATTTATGCACATTTACTCTCCTGATTTATCTCAGTAGGCGAGTTAACAGTAACAACTCACTCTTAGTGCACTCTTTATCAAGCCATTAACACAATACTGGGTCAATTACATATGAAATAGGTACATTAATAGTACAAATCTCCGCCTTGTATTTTTTTGGTCCCTAGCTGGCACCAGGATGGACAATTCTTTGCAATTAAATTCCGAATTTCTTTAAGGTTTAGCTTCTTTTTTTTTTTTTTTTTTTAGCTTGTTTTCAACTTGCTCAGTCCACATGTTCTAATAGCCACACTTTTCACCGCGTGGGCCTGAGAAGTGTGTTCATCCTGCATGCATCTCAACCTTCATCTCTCGGATTTCCTCTTCAGTTGTGGGTTGCTGTTCATGTCTTAGTCTGATGGTCTCGTTTCAGAGGTGATCGCATTGAGGGAAACTCCCAGGACTTGCCGCGAACATTGCATTTGGAAGCAATTCGTTCCTGATGGCACACAGAGACGAAAATAAAAGCAAGAAGCTTGGAGATCATCTGGGGATATTTGCTTCTTGTTCTTTGTCTCCCGTTCCCTGTGCTTTCGTTTTATGTCTCCGTTCCTCTCTTGCAAAATCACTCCTTCTCTTTTTCTATTTCTTTCTTTTGATGTGCCACAGTCTCTCTAAAATCCCCTCTCTGCAAGCTAACATAGCTGAACCCGCTGCCGGTAGACTACCCCTGACAGACAGGCTGTTTTATCAGCCGTGTGCTGCTTTTGTTAAGTGAAGGAAGTCACATCATAACTAATAGCTCCATCCCTCTGACTTGAGATGCTACACATTTTTGTCTGCTTCAGTGTGTCCACAGGAGCGGGTGAAAGATCAAATGTCTGCCAGTGGAGTGAGGCACACTACGGGGACCTGTTCATCAAAAAACAACAAATGCTCCACAGAGAGCCTGGATATTAAATTGGTTTCCTGTATGACTTAGAAATTCTATAAAATACAGGACATATTAAAGGGTTAGGGATAAATAAGGAATAAAAGACAACAGTGCATGCTCTTATAAGATTATTTTCAGTAATGAGGTGTTGTAGTCCATGACCACAAAAAGCGGAGACTCCTTTCATAAAAGTCTCACCATATAAACAATTACGTTTTGGTTTGTTAAATAATAATACGTGGAACGTCCACCAGATCATATTGCTTGGGGTTCTGGAAAACGTGGTCCGCTTGGCTAGAGCATTGCAGGACTGAATCCCTAACACAATACAATTCTTTTATAGTTCTATGTATGTATAGTTTGAACTCAGTGAACTTGCTTTTGCTTGCTATCAGTCCTGCATATATTGCATCAGGTTGACTGTGATGTCAGAGCTGTTGTTACCTACATATGACCTTAGAGGTTAACAAAGCATGGCAGCAGCTCATGTCAAGCATCCACTGGTAATATCATAAATGTTGGCATCGAGGGAGGCAAATGACAATGAGCCTGGTAAGTAGCTTGTGTCTATCACTTTTAAAAATGAAACTGTCGTTCCTCAGCATGCTCGGTGCAATTACTGTCTCTGCAGGGTGCTGCCAGGGGAAGGAAGAAAAAACAGAGAGTTGGCTGTGGCTACACATCGCAGTGGCACAGCTCCCAACTGGTGGCTGGATCGAATGGGATCTCAGCATCTCCTAGCAAAATTGTCAGGTGCTTCCACTTGCCCGAAGGCTCTCTCTGGGTAATTGCTAGAATGGGGTTGAGTAAATTGCACCAAGCAAACGGTCAGATGTGAGGAGGGACTGTGACACCTACATTCATCATTTTCCACCATTTTCGAAAGGTTTCCTCTTTCGTAAGAGCATTTCACACTTGAATGTGTCCATTCCAAAGCCAGCAAGCACCATACACTATCCGTATCAGAGTAACAAACGCCAGTATTTACATTTATTAAGCAAACACAGGTCCTCAATAGTGATACCAAAAAATATAAACTAGCCAGATTAATTAATATATTCTTCACAACCAAACAGTCAAGAAATCTGTTTTCTTCAAACAGATAGTAATCCTTGACATTAAAGTAGCGGGACCCCAAGACCAACAGGTCCACCTACAGCACGCCAACTCGTGACCTGACAGGTTGCCGTGGCAACAAAAAGCCCAGTTATCTGACTAAATTTGCATTTGGTTCATAAATTGAACATCACAGCTTGTGCTTGATTCTCATATTGTTTATGAAAGAGTGCACAGATGCACAGGAAAATATTATAGGAAATATGTAACAGATGAGAACAAACTGATAAAATCTCATTGTAGACTAAATTACAGTGAAAGGACAGTTACTTGGATCACAACAACACTTTATCTATAGCTTAAAATAGCCGCAAATGCCCGTTTATGATTCTGTATACAGATGGCTCACCTGCTATCACATAAATGGATGCCTGTCATTTTGAATAAATAAAGATCTATATTCACGCTCCATTTCGCATATCTTCATATCTAATATGACAAATTGTCTGATCTCATTTGTCAGTTGTGCTCCATGCATAGTGATATACTGAAGCTTTGGCTATTGGCTATTTTTGTGTGATTGCACAAATATCTTAAACTTTAAGTTAATTATTATACATTTTTGGTGCTGCTTTTCCTTCGACACTTTTCAGGACATCAACACAATTCCAGCATGGATTTTTTTTATTCTTTAATTCCAGCATAGCAGATGGATTCAGGGTTATTCAAGTGATATGTTTTAGTGGTGTGCTTGAGGATCTACAGTTTGTTTGATTCAGTAGTTCAGACAACCTTGTAACCACAGACCATTAACAGGGACATCCTGACTCAGAAACCCGAATCAGCTTCCTGGCTTTTAAAAATATACAGTTGGGAACAGGTTTGTGAAGATGAGATGGCCGAACATGTCTCTGATAGTAGATGCTAAGATGTGAAAATTCACCCATGGGTACAGCTAACCGGTAAACAGTCGTCGAGGCTGTGGCAGAGTATCGCTGAGGCGGTGAGAAGCGGCGTGGTGGTGCTAGGGAACGGGTTTATATCTTTGACTGTTTAGAAACAGTCTCTCTCCTGTGGATTAATTAGCTAGAGTCTACATTTCAGCAAATACTTTGCTTGTGTTGATTCAATATGACAAGGCAGCTTGAAACACAAACTGACTCACTTTTGGTAGCTAGCTATCATCTGAGCTGCTAGCCAAGTAGGTAGGTATGTGCATATCTGATCATATTTAGCCATTAGGACACTATAGTAGACTCCTGTCGTTTTGATTGCTAATGTCATAGCCATATATCGCCACATTGACAAATTGGGCCCACTAATACATTAGCATATCCACAATATTCGAACAGGCGAGACAGGCCTGTAGACAAATACAAGTAAACAATGGAGCTGTAATTTTTCTGAATAAAATGCATTATAACATTTATCCACCAATTTTAATAATTTATTGACATAAGGTATTGTAACAAAAACACATTTGTTATGCTTGGATTTGGCATATTTTTCTTGGTTAATACTTAAATACTAAAATACTTGGTTAATACTAAAAATGTCCCTATATACAGTAATAATATATAACATACATGAAAGGTTTTTACATTGTAAAAATGTTCTTTTCTGTCTAGATCCCCATAATTTTCACTTTGCTTGTGCTCCAGTGGCTAGTTTAGCAATAGCATGTGCTACAGTGTAGCTAATTTCAACAAACTGCTGCCCACATTCACATAGTCTTGTAAAAATGCATCTCCAGTTTAAATAAAACAGAAACACACTCACACACAAATAAAGGCTACATTTGGGGAGTTTACAGACTTCCTCATCCTAATACTCTTGAAAGCTCCCTGTCTTTGTAGTCGGTAATACAACACCAACATCAAAATTATAACAACATTGTTCAAAGAACTTCTGGAAGCAGCCCAAATCCCTCTATGGACACCAAATAATATAGCTGTTCTTCTGTACTCTTTAATACAGAATAACTCAAACTCTTATGCCATGCCTTTCTGGCTGGGACTTACAGAACACTGACGTGTCAGCTAAACCCATTCAAATAGTTGTGGTTACTCAATATACTTTAATACAATATAACATTGATGGGCAAAATGATATAATTCCTGATTAAAAGAAGCAGATTAGCTTTATTAGGAAACTTCAAAGCCACCCAGCAAAAACTATTCACCAACTTATTCATACAAGAGTCTAATCAACCAATCATGTGGCAGTAGTGCCATAAAATTATGCACATACGGCCAGAAGCTTTGGGTAATGCTCCCAATAACCACCAGAACATGTAAAAATGTGATCTCAATGACATGATTGTTGGTGCCAGATGGGATTGTTTGAGTATTTCTATAACTTTTGATCTCTTGGGATTTTTACACACATTTAATAGTCTCTAGTGTTTACTCGGGATGGTCCAATAAGGAGAAAACATCCAGTGAGCAGCAGTTCTGTTGACAGAAATGCCTTGTTCATGAAAGAGATCAAGAGAAATCAGCCATCCTGGTTTGACTTGAGAGAAAGACTGTAGTAACTCGGAAGACAACTCTGATGGCAGAAAAGCAACTCAGAATGAACAAAACTTCAAACACTGAGGCAGATGGGTGATAACAGCAAAAGAGTATGTTGGGTTCCACTTCTGTTAGCCAGGAACAGAAAGCTGGGACTGTAGTGTGCTGAGAAATACCAAAACTTGACCGCTGAATGCTGGGAAAATGGGGCCTGGCCTGATATCTCTGACTTCTGCTGTAGTAATTTGGTGATAGCAGCATGGATCCATGGATTCAACCTTGTGCCTTGTGCACAACAGTCCAGCAGCTGGTGGATGTAGTGTAATGGCATGGGGAATGTTTTCTTGGCACACTTTGGGCCTGTAAACACCATGGCTTGAATGCCACACACTATCTGAGTATTGTAGCTGTTCATGTGCATCCCTTCATGCCCACAATTTACCTCTGGCTACTTCCAGCTATGATAATGCGCCATGTCACTAAGCAAATCTCAGTCTCACAGTGTTTTCATGAACGTCACATTGAGTTCAGTCTACTTCAGTGCCCTTCAGAGTCAACAGATCTGAATCCTGTAAAACACCTGTGGGATGTGGTTAGAGTTCCCACTTTTGTCTGACAAAAAACCTGGACACGGTCAGACTGACAGTTGCCCACAAACCAGCTTAGCTTTCAGTAAATAGTACCCGGGTGGAACTGAACCTGATCTTTTATGTACACATTGTTGTTAACCACCACAGAAACATTTGGCAAATTTTATTGACAATATTCTTCAACTGTGTGAAATTATACTTAAATATATATGTTCATGAACAAAAAAAAGTGGTATGTTACTAGTAAACTAACAGTATATCAGTAAGTTCACTTTTATTATAATTAAAAGTGTAGTTGCAGTACAAATAAAAACTTAGATGTAAACTAGTTGTGTACTCAAAAATACATTTTTTAACTTTTATGAACTAAAAAGTGGGCCAATTTAGTCCCAAGAAGTACTGAAATAGTATTCATACAAGTTTACTATTAGTACATTGTCATTAGTATACTTACAACGTATACTCTGGAAATATACCTGAACTTTACTTAAGATTACTTAATAAAGTGAAATTTAAATATAATTTTTTTGGTTAAGGAGACCCAGTCTCATCGTCGGTCCCTGTTTCGCCACCCATCTCAACTTTATTGTTCCTTAAACAACGCTAGACTTCTGCCTGCAGGAGCCACCTGTACTGATGGGATATTTAAGCCACATGATCCCACAGCGTAGCGGTGCACGTCAGTGAGGAAAAAAGACTAAACAATTAGTTTAACAGACATGGTAAAGAAAATGAACTGACCTACTGGAGCTTTTTTTTTTTTTGGGGGGGGGGGGTGGCATTAGGGTTTTAGGGGGGTGTTATAATATTATAACGATATTACAAAGAATATATTACAAAGAGGGACAGTCCAGGACCAGGACAGGTGGCAACCCTAGATGTGGTAGAACAGGCATTCACAGCATGAAATTGCACCTGAAAAAACTGCAGGAAATGTGTGATGCAAAAAATGTCAGCATGGACCAGAATCTCAAAGGATAGCATTGAACAACTGAGGCGGTTTTAAGAGCAGAGGGAAACCCTACCAAGTATTTGTATAGTGTTGCTCCATTAGTGTGGATTGAAGAAATGATCATAATATATTTTTGTGAAATCACTCCTAGTTTGATTTTCCACTACAGATAATACCGTTTTCATGCATGTGTATGGAAAACAAGCTGCAGATGAAACTGTTGAGAACTTAAGACTGCCCAATTAACAATTCACTTCTCCTTCAGCATTAAGACTACTCGATTAATCTTACTGATCAGTGGAGATAAAATGTATCATTCATAACACTGTCAAACTTTAGAGCAGTGTTTGAGTGACAGATCTAATAAGCCTTCCTCACCCTCCTTTCTCCACCCTTTCTTTCTCTCTTTTGCTTAAAGTAGAATAACAGTCACAGCTCATACTCTCTTGCGTAGAGCTGTTGTTTATTCCACTTTATTTCATTCTGTACTGATTTGCTTCAATAACTGCATAAAGAAGATCAAACTCGGCAGCGGTGAGGAAGAACCGGTAATATAGTGGCACTTCCTAACAGACTTCACCTAAATCATGTTTGCTGGTAGACATTTTATATCTGCATTATGTATTAAAAACTGTTGTTTTTTTTTTTTTTTGATTGACTGCTTTGTCACAAGCTTGGACAGTACGAAACGTTGTACAAAAACAGTCTAATTTGGCAATTAGGCTGCTTCATTTCCAGTCCTGTGGTTTCTCAGGGAATCACTGTCCACTTCAAAATGCAAAATATCTATTTCAAACATCTGTTTTTTACATTTCCAAATTACCACCAGATTGTTTAGACAGATGACACAAATAGCAAGTGCGACGCAGCTAAAGAAAATGATAAATGAGTTCCAACAGTGTTGCCTCCCAGTGCAACTTTGCTTTTGAACAAAAGAGAGACAAAGGAAGGAAATTAGCTCACCAATTACTGAAAATTACAGCTGTTACATTAACACCGTATCATGAGCTTTTTCAGAGCAAATCACAAGCCCTTTTAAAAGTGACATTTCCAATCTATCAGACTCAAGCAGGTTCGGAAGCGAAGGCAGGATTTTACTGAGCAAAACAGCCGAATGGGTCAGAAGTTCTTCGAAATATTAGGCAGAGAAAGTGTCAGACAATTTACAAACAGACTGGACTAGACTGAAGCAGACCCAATAGCTAGACAAAATAAAGTCAGATAAACATCCCATGTAAGAAGCAGGGCTCAGTTACACACTCAGCCCTTTTATAAATTATAAACAATCATAAATTGTTTGAAAAAAATGTTACAGTAGTATTATTGTTATAGTATTATTACTATAGTATTATGAACATGTAACAGTATTGGTTATATTATTGTTATTATTATGTAATAGTATTAGTTATAGTATTATTAATACGTAACAGTATTACAGCAGTACTGTTATAGTATTGTTTATACTATAGTATAGTATAGTATTATTACTATGTTACACTATTATTGCGATAGCATTTGTTAAAAAAACATCCAGTTACTACACTAAAACATTCACATTTTGTGAGTTTACCTGAATCTCTAAAGCACTAGGGGTCTCTTAATTAACCACTGGGTTCACTACAGAAACTGACAACCTCTCTGTTGTTTCATATAATTAAACAAAAGATGGCATTTATGTGCCAATATTCGTTACTAGGATTCACATTAAACAAAGCCCATTTATTAATATATGCTATTTAAGTGTGTTTTAATGTTTTTACTGTCACTGTCCACAAGGTGTCCACTGAAGTAGCTAGTGCTCTGTCTCACATTGCATACTTATGCACTAGTCTAGACATTTAATGGTAGTAATACTAACCTGTTCTTTTCTATTACAAAGGCTACTGAAAGCTTGCTTTTGTTTAACTGTCTGAAACTGTTAACTGTAAGGTCAGTGTTATATATCTGACATGTAGGACAGCAGTCACAACCACAGCTTTAACAAACACACAGCTTGTCACTGTGTTTAACGTTTCTGTGCATAAAATCAACAAAATTTTTTTCGACTTTTAAAAGTTCGACTTTTAATTCCTGTGTAAAAATATGCATCATGTATATGTAGAAACTGGACTTAATAGAATGTTTAAATGTTAAAGTACTTGTATATTATAAAGCTCTAAAAAAATGTAAGGCGGTAAGGGTTCGGGGTCACAAAAATTCATAATGTCCAATTGAGATTGTCTGAACAAGTAGTTTGGCAAACACTGTACTGAGTAAAACTCGATTGGCTTCAAATCATGTTTGCGGCATAAGTTACTGGAACTTTATATGCGGATCACACTGTGATGCTTTCTTATTTATTTCAAGTTGAATAAACATTTGTGAAACTTAGTTATTTCATATTAGTGACTAGAAAGAATGCAAACCACAGTAGATTCAATAATGGAGGCAAATAAGTCTAGTTTTTTATTTAGAAGATGGATGATGAAAAGAATGATGGTGTACGTGTCTGTCACTGTCGGTCTGTGTTTATGGTATTTGATTTTTAATTTGCAATTGAAAAATTGAAAAAAAAAAAGACTTTTACAGATTAAAACCTTTAAAGCAATGTAAAATGCTATCAAATCTGCTTACCTAGCTCACGACTGTTATTACTATTACTGTTATTACTGTAACACAGTTATGTATAAACACATCACAATACACACAATATCTTAGAAAAGTGTACTGTGGCTTAATTTATCACAATGTTGATTACACAAGCAAAAAGAAAAAAAATGTCACACTAATATTTTGTTGAATGCATTTATCTTTGATTACTGTTTGCATTCACCACAGCCTTATGCAACGTTAGCAAATGTATTTCCGTTCACATCCCAGAGACCTTCAGCAGGGTTAAGGTCAGGACTCTGTGGTGGCCAATTCATGTGTGAAAATGATTTTCACAATTTGAGCTGGATGAGTCTTGTCATTGTCATCTTGGAATGTACCTGTGTCATCGGGTAAGAAAAGATCTATTGGTGTTATAACATGTTCATTCAGTATATGCGGATACTCAGCTGACTGCATTTCATTGCAATATAACATTTGCTTTTTCCTGATCCTCAGTTAACCAAATGACTTCAGCTGAGACCATCATCAGATTACAAATATGTATGTGACAAAATCATTTAAACACACATTTTCTTAAGTGCAGGTAGTAAAATGCACATTAGTGTTTAACATAGTGGACAACAAACCATAAAATAATTTTCCAAACACTGCGCACATTATTTGCAGTGTATAAACCATTACCATGTGTTCATCACGAACGCATCTTAGGAAGTATATTTTCAGACACATAGCCACTTTTATATTCATATCATGTATCATTTACATTGTATTCACTGTTTACATGCAAATTACACTTTTACACTTACTCTTTTTTTTTTACTATTTTTATACTTTTGATAACATTTATAAATTAAATTGTAATTGTCATTTAAATTCATGCACAGTCTATGGATCAGACACTTCATTTCACAGTACATTTGTACCTGCTACAAATTTATGTGACAAATAAAAAAATCTTGAATCTTGAATCAAGTGATCGATTATTAAAATCAGCCCCAAACACTCACTTTGTCACCAATTTGAGGAAAATCTGATTTATTCTTTGATTTAAGACTTCTGAGAGGTGATTTGTCATGTAAATGGCCTTCAGCTTTTCTTATTAAAGTACATTATTGCTCTTGTAGATTTATTTATTCAATGCAATAGATCATTAGTCAGATTAATGTAATGTGCTCTCATGCCATTACAGCTAGAAAGCCTGGAGAGAGCTCGCTTCCCCTCGAAGTTCCACAGTTGAATGAGAGAGCAAATAGACTATACACTGAATGCTAAATTCACTGGTTTTTCGTCAGGTATGCCTGGGTATGCGTGTATCCAGACTCGTCTCTGTTCAGTGAGTATAGCTTTGTAATATCCACATGAATGTATTTTGCAATTCATTCAATAGGACAGTACAGTACGTCACACAGTAATCGCATCAGGCTAATTTGAGGTTAACATTGAGGAAGGCTAACATGAGTCATCAATGAAAAAAAATGGCAAAAGAATAAATATTTTTTTTTTCTTCCTGATAACAGGCTAATCAACATATGACTCTGGCATGAGTTGCGCTGACATCCCTGGAAGCCCCGCCCCCTACCATCATCTTACATGCTTATCATTTGTTTCTGTCAAGATAAATAAATAATAAATAAATAATCTCTGCTTGTGCAACTTGTAAACATATAATTAACATTTTGACCAAAGAATTATACTGTATTATGCAGTATATTTCTTATAGACGTATATAGAAGTATAATTTCTATTTCTATTTTATTAACTATATTTTACTTTATTCTATTTTATTTCTTTTATTTTAATTTTATTGTATAGCTACTTATGTGGACAGACAGTCGAAAGCATTTCACTGAAGTATAATATTATATAATCTTGCATGGGTGACTTTCAGGGCCACTCACTCTCACACATTATCTAAGTTGCTTAATGCCCTACTACTAGGTCATGGAACACAGGGCAAACACCCTGGACAGGACTGACACACAGACAGATACATTCAGACACACATTCATACTGAGGGGAATTTTCTCCTGACCAGAGTGTCAGACACTGGAAGAATATGCAAACTCCACAAAGAAAAACAACTTGGGTAGAGGAATTAATCCCAAGCCATTCTTACTGTGAGGTGCAGCACAACCCATTGTACCACCAGGCTGACCCATTTTCATTAGGCGCTGTATTTATTGTCAATAACCTCAAGACCATAGCCAATCAAATTGCTTCTTTTACTACAGACTCCTCCTGTCCATCTTCATCACTCACTCCAGCTCTTTATTGCCTCAGCCATCACTGTCTGCACCCGAGTGGCAATCTCTGGAGAGAATTAATCTGTCTTGATTTCCATTCAACTCAGGACCATACGTGAGTAAAGACCACAAGAAACCCGGATCCGACAGTATACTACAACCTCAAAATGAGCCCCTTAATCCACTGATTATCCAACCTGAACTCTCCACCGCTAAAGAGACTCCATTTCACCACTGCCAGCAAGACCAGAATGCTCAGGGCACCCTTCCTTGTTAAAAAAAATCTCCTATTAGTTAACATCATGACCCACCACTATCATCAAAGCTAACCGGGAATATAAAAAAAGACAAGTGTATGGCTTGTGTGCCACGTTTATAATATCTCTAGTCACCTATGCAAGAACGGCAAGGTGAGTGGCACCAAACCCGGTCAAAATAAATATGTTCTTTCGTTCAAATTAGCAAAAGAGAAAGAGTCGAGCCTTGCACCATTTCTCATAGTCTTATGTCTTTAAGAGGCTCGCTGCTCCTTCCTGTCACCTCTGTGTTCTTGTTTTCTAAACTGTCCTCCCTCCGGCAGCATGAGGCCCGTTCATTTTTCCATCCAATCGATGGCATGCTCTGACAGGCTGTTCAATCAGAACCCTGGAGCGAGTGCTCCTCAGCTGAGAAAAACAGGTGGCCTTTGGGGTTGTCAGTAGAAATCGTTCCCCGTGACTATGGCCACAACCCTAACAACTCTGTTTTAACTGCCCCTGATGTGACTGCTTGGCAAATTAGCGCCGGGACAGTAGAGTGCTGACAGACCCCAGGCGCAGAGCGCTGCCGAAGCTCTAATTCTACCACTGACACTCTAAAACATTTTGGATTCCTCTCCCTGGGGTCCTGCCACGCAGATGTCACCAGAGTGAGCCGAGGTGAGGTCAGGTGAATGTCCTATCATAGCATCCACTCTGAGAAAGGAAAAATCAATTTTGACTTCTTATGAAATAAGCTCTCAGATGACTGAATCTAAGCCGAGGAAGTAATTAGCGACTGTGGACATCACAGGGGCTAGGAAGGTGAGAGCAGATCTGTGCTAATTGCCCATATCCTTTCTAGCTGTCAAGGCTTAGAACCAGAGCACATGATAGCACTGGAACATGCTTACAAGATAAGTTAGTTCTCTGCATTCAAGACAAAATTAATGGTAACTTGCTGTGGAGATTGGACAGAAAATATGCTCGTGCCTATAGAATTAAACAGACAATTTTTATTTCGTTTATTTCTTTGGTTTTTTTTACATTTACATGACAAAAGACTTTACTTATTATTATGTGGTTTAAATAATAATTTGTGTTAAAAGACTTTGTGGAAAGATGATACAATACAGTAGCATTAATGAGAATAAATTCCCACAACACACTTCAAAATCTAGTAGAAATTATTATAACTGCAATATGGGATTCAATCTAGACTGAGTTCAACAAAGCACAATGTGTGTGATGGTCAAGTATCCACAATGCTTTGGTCATACTTTCTGGTCAAATATTTATACACAACTATTCTCACATCAGGTGAACGTCTGTGTGGTTGTCTGTGTCTGCATAGGCTTTTCTGTTCGCTGGTTTCCGCCGAAATAAAAAAATGTCGATAGCTGTAAATTGGAGGGTGAATGTGCATGTATGGTTTTCTGTGATGCACTGACATCTCTTCTCACCTAACGTCCAGCATTTTACAACCCTGAGGAACCCTGGATGAAGCACTTACTGAAAGTGAATGAGTGACTTCAAGACGTCCACAAAAACAATTAAACAGGAATTAAATAGATATATATAGAAAGAGATATAACTTTTTTCCCCAGAACAAATAATTTACTGATTAATATTATAAAATATTGGGTATTGTTAATAAATGGAGATTTAATTTTATTTTCAATATAGTTATTAATATTTTTGAAAATGTGGCAAAACACACAAATGCAAAAGGAATTTACTTAAAAAATACATACATATTAGAATTGTCATTAGGGCTGTCGAAGTTAGCACAATAATAACGCATTAACGCGATCTCAAATTATCGCAATGTTGAGGCTTGTCGCACCCTGCTTCAGTAAGAGTAAGGCTGCGTCCGAAATCGCGTACTCAAGTAGTACATACTAAATTCGAAGCAGTATGCACGGTTTTACCGTTAAGGCAGTACGCAATTCCAGTATGCGAGTGAGCAGTATGCACAGCCTCAGACGCACTACATCCACCATACGGAAGTATGCGATTTCGGACACAGCCTAAGTTTGAGTGATGGTGAAAGATCTGTTAAACAGGAAGTTTCATTTCATTTGTGTTTTGTA
>JAOVVF010000048.1:10585231-10598624 GCA_028565595.1 Duopalatinus emarginatus
CATTTCACTTTAAAGCCTTATTCATTTACATAGATTAAAAAATGCGATTAATCACGATTAACTATATGAAATTCTGAAATTAATCGCGATTAAAAATTTTAACCGTTTGACAGCCCTAATTGTCATACATGCAGAATAAATGAATAAATAAATTATATAAGGTTGCACACTTCATACCGAGGGGAATTCACACTAAAATCACATTCAACACGTAGATGCTTGTTGGCCCACACAGATTATTATTATTAATCTAAAAATACATAAGCAGTGCTATAACAAAAAGTTCCCATGTCTGAAACACTTGGAAATTTGCCAGGAGTTGTCCCGCGGTCTACCCACACATTGAAGAGGACGATAAAAGAGATTAAAAAAGCACCCAAAGTAGCGAACCCAGTTTTAAAATTGTCCTGTTTAGTTCATACTTCTGGGTGTTAAACATGGTTAAACACTGTTTTCTTCACACGTAGTTGTTTGGATGCAATTCCAGTTAGAAGCAGCACTCAGAGCAGCACAGACATCCACAACTTCACTAAGCTTCATTAGGAAACTATAACAGTATTGTGTGTTGCTGTCAGATGAGACTGAAATTTTATCTAAAAAAGTTAAGGCTCCGGGATACTGATGAGAAGGTTGGGTTCAAGCCACAGCACTGCCAAGTTGCCACTCATGGGCCCTTGAGCAAAGGCCCTAAACCTCTCTGCTCCAGGGACGCTGTATCATTGTTGGACCTCTGCTCTGACACCAACAAGGTGGGATGTGTGACCTTCCTAACAAGGTGGGATGTGTGACCTTCCTAACAAGGTGGGATATGTGAAGACATATCTCAACAACGTCCTAAAATAATCGCCTAATTTTTTTCAAGTTTTTCAGGAATTAAACACAATAAATTAACTAAAGGGAAGAGACTGAGCGTTGTTATTTTCTCAGTGCCATAAAATATTCATTGTCACACTGCCAATTATTTTAAAAGCAGTATCTTACATACAATTAAATATTTGTTTTAATAAAAATGCTTAAATTCATGTTGGGCTCAATATGACCTCATGTGCTTATTTTTTATTATACTAATTTGTCCTTCTCAGGACGAGTGCCAGTAATTCTGGAGGGCACTGCAGTGGGTTGAAGCCAACAAGGCTTACTAAACGTAAAGATGTATATTCATATTCAATGCATCCCAAAGCCCAAACACATGCGGTAATAGATTAAAGCCAGTATCATATTACACTTAAAATAATTATATACAAAATACTGGATTGAGAGTAATCACTGCCTTCAGTACAGAGTAGCCCTTAAATTGTTGCTCATTTGTAAAATGGATCCTAATGGATGAGATACATTAGGAAACACTTAACTTCATAAAATGACGAAGGGAAAATGAATGGTCATTTCATTTTATTTTTATTGGCAGAACTGCAGTTACCTGAGACCCATATTAGCCCAAATTAGTGAATATTAACCAGTGACCAGTAAAAGACTATAGAAGTATGACATTTTATTCGTTTAAGTCATACAGTGCTGATCTGGAATAAACTAATAATTTTAAAAATAACTGAAAGTGATATTTTGGTCTAGACATGCATACAGACGTAACAAATTACAGGAAAAAACCCTGGGATACTTTGGGGGCATTTCCTGTTGCCCATTTACCCCTTTGTAGGAACGCCACTGCAAATCAATACAAACTTATTTTGACTGCTTCTTTATAATATGATGAAACATTTTTACCCTGATGAAGGTCTCTCCCATGGTGGTATCCCAAGGCATGTTGACTGATCACATGCATATGTGCATGGGTATTTTTCCCACCCATATTCGGTCCCTAATCATATTTGATTTTGTCCACCTGTTTCCCATTACTCCTGTGTCTGTGCTTTTATTTAGGCACTGTTTTATTGAAGTATTAAGAAGCCATGCTGTCTTATTACCAAGCTGTTTCATGTCTGTTTTGCTGTTTAAGTTTTGACCAGTGTCTGTTTAATGTTATTCAATTTTTTTTCGATTCCTGCCTCGGTCACCTGATCCTTGCATGTTGCATGGTTGACTACGTCTCTGATCTTTGTATACTGGACTTTGATGCACTATTGCTTATTAAACACCAGCATTTGTGTCCACACCATCTGTGCTAGTCTCTGTGTCCGAGTACTCTAACAACAACAATATGTAAAACTGATTAGGTAAAGATCCAGAGATCCAGAGATATTTATGCCATATGAAGCAGTAAAATCATTTTACAAAGAAACCCTGATAGTTGTATCTATTTCCAAATGTCCAAATCCATCAGATTTCTGTCCTCTCAATATCAGAAAACTCTGACTAAACCCAGAAATTTTGTGATGGCAGGATCTTGACAAGCGGAAATGTTCAGAAGGGATTACTTCAGATGTGAAGCACCAAATCCAGTCCTCTGACTGCAAGGCACAATTAAGAGTGAGTTTCTAAACCGAACAGAAAATTGCAATGAGACTCAAAACATTTTACATTCTGCATGCTATTAGTCTGCCTGATTATTAATTCATCATGAATGAGCCTTTGTGGATAGGAACCTCATTTTTTCCAGACTTTCACTACAAAGAGCTGAGGGAGAGCCTTTGATAAAGATGACACTCGGAGTCCTATAATGACCTACAGTTTTACCTTTAAGATGGAAGATGTGGTGCTCACTTTTTAAAGCAAAGAAAGTTTGTAGGAGTGAGGTTTCTGTGTTTAGAGGTCTGTATTTAAAACTGGACAAAATTTTAATGAAAAGTTTTGAGTCAGATGCTGTATTTTTCTCATGATTTCATTTGAACGCAACTGTAAAAGATGCAACCACATTGCTTAATTTATTCCGTTTTGTATAAATTCTTTATGAGATCAGGTTCAGCTGTGTTATAATGTGTTTTAATCTATCCCAGATGAAAACAGTAAATAATCAAAATCAACTGTATAAAGAAGCTGTCTGGGTCCTCGGTTCCATCCTGAGCATGGGTTACTGTCTAAGTGGATATGGCATTGAGGGCGTGGTCGGAAGTCAGATGTGGATGGAGATGAAACACGTTGAACAAGCAGACACTGCATGATGATTTTCACATGTGTCTTGTTACTGCCAGTCTTTTATTAGTGATTTATGCTTTCAGTGACTATCTTAATGTGAGAGACAGTGGCACAGCTGGCAAAGCCTGCTACTCACACACACTAAAACACACTCACAGGGCAGGAGGGCTTGACGTAAAGCCTAACCCCCCAAATGATCCCCAGACACTGTGGATAGGGGCTACTTCTAGATTTGGGAAAGGTTGTTCACTGCCCCTATTGTGTGTGTTCACTAGTGTGTGTGGATGGGGTACATGTGAAGGTGCATTTCATCTATGTCCAAGAACAGAAGGCTAATCTCTTCACTTAGCCTTGTTTCACAAAACAAAAACTGACAAAGCCTGATACTCTGAGTACTATAACACACTCATGGTGCAGTCATGGCTCAAGGTTAGGGAATGAGCCTTGTGACCAGAAGGGCCCTGGTCTGACCCCTAAAAACTGATAAGACACAACTGAAATGCCCTCAAGGCACCTAGCTCCTAACTGTTCCCTAGGCACCATGGATAGGGTTGCCCACTGCCTTGGGCAAGTGTGTGCTTATTAGTGTGTTTTACTCCATGGATGGTTTAAATGTTCCAATAAACTTCTGGCTGTCTTCCAAGTCTTCCTTCAGACAGGTTTACAGAGGTGCTGGAACCTGGGGTCTGGGAAGACTCAGGCACCAGCCTCCACTAAATCCAACATCAAGTGCTCCTAACCCTTAGTAATGAGTAGCAATGGCAAAACCCGCATTCAGATGCAGGTCAAGTGTTGACAAGCACTCCAAAAGTTGCTGCAGTTGACCATAAATACAGCTTTGCCCCCTGACCTTGGCCCTAACAGGACACTTGCCAAGCCACAGAGCCCTTCTTGGTGCTTTTTGAGCATGCAGAAGTTGGAGGATCAGGATGCTTAACAGATCACAGAGCTGGTGGTACTGCAGCAATTTGCAATTCGCTGCTCGATTCCTGACTGTACGATGAGGGATATAAGAGATAAGGTCCTCATTTTACTACCAATATCAATCTCTAAAAAGACTTGCAAAGTGTCAAGGACCCTTTGAGGTCACATGGCAAGTTGGCTATAAGGTCAGGCAAACGCATAGAAGCGATGCAACTCAAATATACCATCTCAATTTCCTGAACCCATGGAGAGAGGCATCCCCTGTGGCTTTGACAGTGGTGGTCCCTGAGAGGAAGAAACTAGAACCAGATGTCACACTAAATAGTGTGGCCCAATTCACCCAGGTCCACTGCTGCGACAAACCTTTTGCAGTCCAAGAGAGTACAGGTTGCCAGGATTTTTCTGATTTTTTGAGTTTTCAACAACTACCTGCTTGCACAGACGTCCTAGATCACCACATCAAGATTCCTTCATGTGTGATTGTACACAACCACTTATATCAGTATACCTGACCACAAACAAATGTGGTTTGGGATGCACTCTAAGCAATGCTTGACATGGGAATAATAGAGGAGTCCCACAGTGACTGGAGCAGCCCAGTGGTCTTGGTGCCCAAAGCAGATGGGACAGTCTATTTTTGGGTGGATTTTAGACAAGTCTCAATTCATGCAGTGTCTTAAATTACCTGTGCACTCACAAACTGCTTGATCAGTTAGGTGCAACTTGCTTTTATTCGACACTGGACTTAACTAAAGGCTATTGGCAGTAAGAAAGGGTTACGAAAAAGCACTTTTCCACTCCATTTGGGTTACACCAAATTTATCAGGCTTCCATATGGTCTTGTTTGGAGAACCATCAACGGTTCAACATCTCATGGACAGAATGCACCTCCCACACAGTGCATTTGCCACTACTAATGTAGATGACAATCATTTACACTAATGACTGGCAGTGCCATTTCCAACTTCTGTAAATGTGTCTTGTTACTGGCAGTGTACTTATTTGTGTTTCTTTTTGCTTTCATGAGTGCCGTAACGAGAGCAACGAGCGGCATAGCAGGTGGAGCCTGCTCTCTCTCTCTCTCTCTCTCTCTCACACACACACACACACACACACACACACACACACACACACACTCATGCTGCAGACCGTGCACTTGAACTGTGAACTGGAACAGGGTGACAGCCGTGAGCTTGTGACGGTCCCCTTTTTTCACTGTGTTTTTTTATTATTGAGTTGTTTTAAAGACTGAAACGTGTGCAGCAAATAAATGCCAGTAAAGCAAGAAGCTGTGTCCTCTGAGTCTTCCACACCACCTTTACACAACAGGGTACTGCGTTGAGATTAGATTGACACAATGTGTGACAACAATAAGAAGAACAATGAGTGTGTGAAGTGTTATCACTGACCACTTAGTGAAAATATACATATACACTTGTTCATTCAGGAAATTATCCAGTAAGCCACTCTGTTCCACCCTGGTCAGCCAAGAAGACTAACCTGAGACTAACCTGGGACCTTGTTTTTTCAATCACCTGCTCAGTGTTAGCACTTCAGCTGCTCCACCCAGTCCAGATAGCTCTGTTCCCACCCGTTCTCAGTCCCCTGGGTTTTAATTGTGTTTTTCCCACCTGATTCATGGTTTCTAATAGGGTTGTTTCCACATGTTGTTTCCACATTCTGTATTCTGTACAGTGCAAACTACTAGGACACAAAGCTGCCTATCCCAAGCCAGCCGCTATCACGTTTTGATATTGTGTTGGTTTTTGATCGCTGCTTTGTTGCTGTTGTTTTTTAAAAAAAAAAAAAAAATTATTCCTGTCCTGTCCATTTGTTTTTGATTGTTTTTGGATTTGTGTTGTTTGGGATTGTGTCCCAAAGTTTTTTTCTGACTACAGATTCAGTGAACCTGGTAAATCAGTCTAACCTGATGTGGTCCTCTGCTGTTGTAGTCTGTTCTCCTTAAGGTTCACATATATTGTACATTCTGGGATAGTTTTCTGCTCAACACAGTTGTAAAGATTGCTTATTTGAGTTAGTGTGGCCTTTCTGTCAGCTCAGATCATTCTGGTCATTTCGCTTTGACCTTCTCAACAAGGTATTTTCGCATCACTTCTGCTCTTTGTTCTTTTTTTTTCCTCACCGGTCTGTCTAAACTCTAGAGACTGTTGTGTGTGAATATCCCAAGTGAGCAGCAGTCAAAATACACAAACAACCCAGACCCGCCTGGCACCAACAGCTATGGCACTGTCAAAGTCGGATGATTTTTTCCATTTCTCATGTTTGCTGTGAACACAAACATGAACTCTTGACCTGTGCCTGCATGATTTTAATGCGCCACATCGCTGCTACATGATTGTCTGTTTGGATAATTGCTTTAATAAGCAGGGAAGGTATTCCTAATAATGTGGTCGGGCTGTATACCAAATTCAGTCCCAGTCAGGCAGTAGCTCTCTCTGGCCTTGGATCTTTTAAAAGTCATATTTTGCTATTGTACTTCAAAGTGCAAGAACTGCACTGAGCACTCCCATGGGTTGCCATGACTGCTGTACTTCAAAATACATTTGAAGGTGGCACTGAAGTTCAAGCCAAGATTTTAGCACGATTCGAAAGAAAAAAAAAACATTCATCTGAAAGCTTTGGCTGGAGAGGAACTACTCTGGAGAAATGTGCCTCACCTTTGACCAAAAACATCTCAGAAAACATTCATGTGGTGAGAGAATTAACGTTACGTATTCGTTGGTTTACGGACGACTCGGTTATTAAGATCCTAAGAGGAGTAGGAAAGCAAAGATAAGGTTAGCGCACGCTGCCCTGCATGCACAATCACTTTTCAAATGGACACAAAGTCTCTCCCTGAGGCATGACACCAGGAAGAAATTTCCATAACTGGGTTGGACTTCTAGACCTGCACATTTCTTCCCTTTGGCAGAATAATTTAGTTCCTGACCTTTAAAAGAGATATTTAAATGTCTTCAGGCAAAAATCCCGAGTCACAACTTTGATAAGCTAAGTGACATACAGGGTTGCCTGCAGAGAAACAAAAGCAGCATGCCCTGGGCAAAAGTGTCAAACTTGGAAGTCCGGGTAAACACGGCTCTGTGGACAGCACTGATGGTGGCTGCTCTCAGTGTAGGCAGAATTATAACCTAGTAGGAATTCACTTTACATGGTGTCCCCTGAGCCTATAATTACAGTGCAGTGTACAAGAAATAGTGCAAACTACTAAACTGAACAAAAATAAATGAATAAAGATATTGCTATGGTAACCATTCTGGCAAAAATGCTCACAGATTATCCATTTGTGTGCTTTTTATTTTCCGTTTAAATTTGTCCGCTCACTTTTTGTATCATGTATACAATTTGCCTTGAGCTTTCTTTTATTTATTTATTTATTTATTTATTTTTGAGTTTTAGCTCATACAGAAACCGTTGAATAAAACAGTCGCTGTCTTTGATAAAATGGTAGTTAAAAACAAAACAACAACAAAATAACAGTTACTTACTCTAGAGCACTGTCTGCACATCAAGGGCAAAATAGGTATGCCAGTCAATTTCTACAGCACTTTCATAGATCATTATATGACATAAAAGCAAAACAAACTGAAGTGGACGAGGTATCAGGCAATATAATTTAGCTGTGAATGCAAGGTGAAGGCTCATTGACTTCTCTTTTGATGCACTGTGAAGCCTAAGCGTTCTCTGCACGTACACACAGATTGAGAAATCATCGCCATTCCGCTGCGAGTTTCACTATAAAAAATGTACAGCAAGCGCTTGTGAACAGACTCCTCAGAGACTGACTTGCCACTCCTGCCAGCGCTCTGACATATCAGCATCCCGATTCAAAAAGACATGCCATCCCTGCTGCGTCTCACTCCGATTCAACACACACACACAGACACACACAAAGTGGCAGTGTCCTTCAAACACCAACTATGATCAACGTGCTGAATGACCTCTCCAGCCGAGCACCCTGACATTCTCCGGATCGGCCGGAAACCAATAGATCCCTCAGCATGTGATCTAAGTGAAGGATAGTGTTTTTCTTACACCGATATGCAATAAATTTCTTGCGCATGTCATAAATCGCCACTTGTGTGAGCCGTGGCATGTCATTATGTCGTATTTCTCTGAGATATTTACTACTGCCTACTGAATTGAATATGTATGACGACATAATGCAGGAGCTTTGATTATCCATGGAGTGTCTGTCCATAAATTTCTCAACCTCCGGTGGTACGAAGCAACATTCCAGTGATTGTATTGGTAAAAACTGAACGCTTGCAGAAGCCAAACAAACGTCTAATCTCACAAACACAATCCTGTCTCATCCTCTGCAAATACTTCTGTTGATTTAGTCTATAAAATAGATTCCAACAGGAAAAGATATCAAAGCTACTGTTTTTCTTGTTTCACACCGCGCTGATGTTGTTTACCCTAATTATAATCCGCTGGTCCAGACCTGGCTTATAACCGAAGAATTCCATGAAATAATAGAAGAATGATTTTGTGGTACGAAGCCCCAAAACTACCCCACTGAGCTCCATGTGTCTAGCCGTCTGGCATGGCAGCCCTTCATTAGACAGCTCCTGAGTGCCTGGGATCACAACATTAGATTGCACTTCCTTTGGATTTTTCAAATGTCTCTGTAACAGTGATGAGATAAGACTGTTTGTCGCATGCCATTATATCTAACTACCTTCGAGACTGCATTGTGAGCTGTAATTGCTCGAATAAGAAGCAATCTCTGTGGCAGACAAGTGGATCGGTTACGTGGAATGTATGGAGGAAAAAAAAGGCAAGTGCTTTCAGCGTAATCTGAGTCGATGTCCTGCTTTACATGTCTAACAGACTGTACAGAGTAGGCATGGATTATTGGTTTAAAAAATAAATGCAAATTTATGTAGACAGCATGAACAACGATTAAAAATTCTGAAACTTAAACACGTGTTCACTTGTTACCTGCTGCGCTACAGTGACGCCTCACACCTCCAGGGTCCACGGTTTCATCCTGAGCTCAGGATGTTGCAAAAGACAGGATAAAGTAATGTCTAATGATGAAGACGAATAAATAAATAAACGAACGAACAAATAAACTAATATCTTCTCAGTGGATTTGAACTGTTTGCTCAAGTAAACATCGACTTTCACAACTTTCCACAAATAAGTAAACAAAATGCGATAGAGCAGAAACCCTTAACGCCTTACACACTCTGCTCAACACACAGTACCATGCTGCAGATCAAGAAAAAATACTCCATAACAGGGTAACTTTTTTAAAACAATACAAATTATTGCAGATGGTCTTTACCTGTTAATCGCCAACAGACGCTTTCAGAAATGTACATTTATTGGAAATCATTGCAAATTTGACTTTGGCTAATTTAACATGGATACGGTTTAGTCTTTTGAAGTAGGAATTTAAATATTATTTACACTGTGAAGCCCTTTCACAAAAAAAAAATAAATAAATAATGGAAAATCATTTCTGTATTGTTTTAAACAAACAAACAAAAACCCTACACTCAATAAATATACCTTTAAGCACCAGAAAAACTGGTACACCAGTCTAATACTAGGTAGTCACAAAAATTGGTAAGGTTAAAATATTCTTAAAATAATGAACCCCATAATTCCTGCAGAAAGGTCCACAGTTCTTTTGTGTTCTGAGGCATAGGATTTCTGTGTTCCACAGCGTGTTGCATGGCATCCCGGATGTGTTCGATAACATTGCGATCTGGTGAATAGATCAGGAATGCCAAAACCCCAAACTTAGACTCTAAATATCATTTGTCATCTCTAGACATGTGTGGTGGTGCACTGTCCTGTTCCAAGAGGCCAAACCCATCAGAATGAACGCAGGACATGAACGGGTGTAACCCATCAGAAAAAAAAAACCTCAGGTTTACCTGTCAAAGACATTTGTAGTCTCACCAGGGATCCCATGGAATGCCAGCTAAACAAACCATAACTATACCATTATAAAGCTACCACCAGCCTATGTATTTTGCATAGGCTTGTCTGTACCTATTTTTCTGGCACTTCAGTGTATATATTTTTATGCCATTGTGTCACAATAATTATTTTTTAAATGCTCAATAATGTCCTTTAGTAATATTCTTATAATTACAGAAAGGAATCATTGTGTAAGATTTCAGGAATGCAACATCAACATCAGCAATCTGAGATTTTTGTGGAAAACAGTTTTAAAAACATATGTAATTTCATGCATTTACACTGTAGTTATCATGGTTTATTATAATGACACAAGCTCAGTTGGTGGACCTCAAGCATCCATCAAATGTTCTTTTTTTTCAGTTAGTAAAATAGTGAAAAAAAAAAATCCCAGCTGGATTTTTGTTTATTTCTACAGTTTAAGAGAAGGCACATTAAAGAGTCAGTTTATGTAAAAATCTGAAAAATGATTGACGTTTCCAAAAGTACTTGTCATGTCTTGCCCTAATCAACGGTCTTAAACTAGTCCAGAGACAGCACACACCACTATTTTATTCAAACAGATTTCTGGCAGTAAGCACCCATATATCAGCAGGAGAAAATAACTGAATTCCACTACAGCTATAAAAAATGTAGTAAACTTTCTCTTGATATGCAATATTCCCCACACATGAACACACACAGTGAAGCTCTGTAGCAGCGTCCATCATTTACGATTAGTCTAAGCTTCTGTAAAAAGCTGCCATGGAGTATCATTTATCTCACATGACACTTGCTCTCTGACCCAGTCGTACACTTTTCCAGAAGAGACCGCTTCTTATTAGCGTCTTCATTTTGTGATCTCTCATTTATTCCACTAGCACAGAGGTGACTCTCGCTGCGAACGGAGAACAATAGACATCAGAGGAGACTGGCTTTTGGCAGAGGTGTGCACTTGGAGAAATGCTGAATAACAATGCCGTAATCCATCATGGCACGCTGAGAGGCAGAGGACGATGTTCAGCCAACGGATGACGTCCTGGGAGGAACTGGTCCAGTCCTGCAAACTTTACTTTTCTGAAGAACTTAAGGAAAGTAATATAATCACTCACTTTAACCTTTAAACATAACAAACCTTTTATCATATGTACTCTTGTTTTATTTTTTTTTTGTTTTTTTACAAAAATCCATTTATAAAATGACTTCAAACTTCGATAAAAAGGGCAGTCAGTCAATCTACTACCATTTCAGTAAAAATAAAAAGTAAAAATAACCATTGATCCTGCTTGATTTAGTAACACAGACATGCAGCTGTTACATAACTATATGACTATAAAGACTCCACACTACTACACACTGACTACAGCTGGAGATCATGCCTATTGTTCTCACATGTTAAATGATTTGTTTTTATGAACTACTGGTGTTCCAAGTATTTCTGCCTGTGACTAACTGCACAGCTTCTATCCACTAGTTTTAACAAATTGTTTCATATTTGTTTCAAATATCTCAGTATCAATAAGTCTGAGTTGGTTGGATTAGCATGTTATAACACCAACATTATGTAAATGTTACTTTAAAATGTCAAGATATACTTATGTTCTTACATAACCCCTCGGTTGCAGTTATATATCATATTTATGTAAGGATATTATATATTACAGTTACGTAAGTTACATTATGGCTGCTATAAACAGTCGTTTCCTCACCAGCCTCTTTGTTTTTCATCATCGGGCTAATAAGTCAAAAAACCTCCTCTGTCCTGAAGAAGATGACATTTACAAAGTGCTGACACTCAATGCACCTCCCATAAATGTCAAGCAAACATCTTCTAGAAAGCTTTACCATATAAAAATTATACGTATTTGTAAAGTAACTAAGTTTTCTTTAAAATCGTTTATTATTAGGCTTATATTCTGTGATGGATCTACTTGCAGTAAAAAATCACAGTAAACCGAATGTTTGAGGCAAAGGGGGCGTGGTCAGGCAGCCATTATGTTGGAGGTGTGGTCAAGCAACCACTGTGTTTGAGGCGTGGTGAAGTGGCCACTGTGTTTGGGGGTGTGCTCAAGTGGCCACTGTGTTTAGGGGCGTGGTGAAGTGGCCACTGTGTTTAGGGGTGTGGTCAAGTGGCCAATGTGTTTGGGGGTGTGGTCAAGTGGCCACTGTGTTTGGGGGTGTGGTCAAGTGGCCACTGTGTTAAGGGGCATGGTGAAATGCCCACTGTGTTTGGGGGTGTGGTCAAGTGGCCACTGTGTTTAGGGGTGTTGTCAAGTGGCTACCGTGTTTAGGGGCATGGTGAAGTGGCCACTGTGTTTGGGGTTGTGGTCAATTGGCCACTGTGTTTAGGGGTGTGGTCAAGTGGCCACTGTGTTTGGGGGTGTGGTCAAGTGGCCACTGTGTTTGGGGGTGTGGTCAAGTGGCCACTGTTTTAAGGGGCATGGTGAAATGCCCACTGTGTTTGGGGTTGTGGTCAAGTGGCCACTGTGTTTAGGGGTGTTGTCAAGTGGCCACTGTGTTTGGGCTTGTGGTCAATTGGCCACTGTGTTTAGGGGTGTGGTCAAGTGGCCACTGTGTTTAGGGGTGTGGTCAAGTGGCCACTGTGATTGGGGATGTGGTCAAGTGGCCACTGTGTTTAGGGGTGTGGTCAAGTGGCCACTGTATTTGGGGGTGTGGTCAAGTGGCCACTGTATTTGGGGGTGTGGTGAAGTGGCCACTGTGATTGGGGATGTGGTGAAGTGGCCACTGTGTTTAGGGGTGTGGTCAAGTGGCCACTGTGATTGGGGATGTGGTCAAGTGGCCACTGTGTTTAGGGGTGTGGTCAAGTGGCTACTGTGTTTAGGGGTGTGGTCAAGTGTCCACTGTAGACAGAGAAAGAATAAGTAAGTAATGAGTCATTGCTTTCACCCATGTGCTATTAACAGCAGAGTACTTTTATCTTTTTATTCCTGAATTTAAGTTTGAATTTAAACTTCAGACAAACATCGAACTGTTTGGTCTGTTGGTTTTTAGACATTAGACAGAAATAGAAGAAAATAAATCAAATCCAAAGCTCAGTCAAAATTGTCTCCAGAGTTCTCCTTACACACACACACACACACACACACACAAGGCTCTACTATGGAAATGATAACACATAAAAATTAGCACATTAATATAAAGCTATCATTTGAATTACAGCCAGAACTACTGTCAGATGCATGCTGGCAGAAAATTAATCAACACGTTGTAAGCAATCAGATTCGAAAATTCAATTTCATTCATTATATTACAGTTGAATGTAAAGTGGGACCGAACTAGACTTCATTCTAGTAAACTAAAGTTCATTCCAGGTTTCTAAAATGGTTTGTGGTGATATTTCTATATAGCTTGACATGACCCTGGTCTGTGACAAGTATATTTTCTAATAAGAATCCACAGTCAGTGAAGATGAAATGGATCAAAAGGACTTCTATTTATTTCTATGCCTATCCAGAGGTATTCCTATCTGTATTGTATA
>JAOVVF010000048.1:10612834-10626304 GCA_028565595.1 Duopalatinus emarginatus
ACAAAACCAACTCAATCATCCTCTTCTTAATAGAAATGAAACTATTGAAATGAAACTTCCCGTTTAACAGATCTTTCGCCATCACTCAAACCCAAAACAGTACGTCATCCGGAAACTTTTCGCGTACTGCTTGATGCGTACTGCACATTCGCGTTAATGCGTTATTATCGCGTTAACTTCGACAGCCCTAATTTTAATCATTTAAAAGTTTAAATGCATGCAAAAATTCATACGAATTGTTTTTACAATAGTCTTACACACTTGCACACAGAACTTGGTGGGGTCTCTGGCAAAAAGTTGATTTGTTCTTATTAGTGTGTATTTAAAAAAAGGAGAGAATATATTGATAAAAGACTATTTCTGAAATTTTACCTTGCTGTGACCGTGACCCTGTTCATCTAGTCTTTATATTGATAATTTCAGATAAATCCTATAAACATTTAACCTTTCTTTAAAACAAATTTTTATTTTATATCAAACCTTTCCTAAGGGGAATGGCAAAATGTCCCCACATGGTCAGAATTATAAGATATTCCTGTTGTTGCCACACACACAGCCAACAAATATCACCAGAAGTAAAACAGATATGATTATAATATAGAGTACAAATAATATGACATGCAATACTCACACACCCACCTGTTGTTTAACATTGCCATACAATATTTCGTCTATATTATCTTTTCTACTACAAATATTTAAAGCTGATAAGTCAAAATAGTAGGAAACTTTTTGCAAGTCACTATGGAAATGTGCAACTTGTGCAGAAAGCAAACTTTTTCATTTTCAAAAAAAAAAAAAAAAAATGTAAACCGTGGCACACAGACAACTGCACCTCCTGCATCCTGTGCCATCTGTTTGCGCAGCAAATCTGGACAAGTTACAAAATGGATAATGATGTGGATATCACGCGGCAGCATGCAGCAGAAAAATTGTACCGCTAGGACATAAACACAGATGGGAATTAAAACGAGGTGGGACTCATTTATACAGTGTCATATCTCTACTACTCCGCTGATAACAAATTGAAGCTAATGTAAGTGTTTTTGAGTTATTCAAATCATAGTTGCTGGCTGAGGGTTTCCATCCTTTTTGTTCATTTTAATTCACTTTCTCATTCTTGTACTACACAATATAGTTTGGACAAACGTAACACATTTCTTGTGCAGGGTCCAAACTTAACATTTGGGTCAATCTGCCTATTGATTGCCTATAAGATTTTTTCAACTGACCACAGAACTGCAAAATATACAATGTAATTGCAAACAAAATAATGACTAATTCCCATTGAAAGAAGTATAATAATGACAATTTCAGATGCTGTTAATATTACATGTATTCCAATATTGTCCCGCCACATTACAGATAGTAGCTAAAGTGACCGTAGCATAAAAAATGATGTCATCACATCACTGTGGACTGCTCAGGTCAATCACATAATTGCAAAGCAACCCAAATTGTTGTTATAAATTGTTGATTTACAAAATTCACAAAATAGCCAAATTGCATATTAAAGAATTGTCAATTATTAGTCAATCAACTTCTTTGCTGTAGTGCATGAATATCTAAATGCGTAATTCAGCAACCATTGGTGAAAGACATTGTTTATTTTATTCACCAATTTAGGTTATTAATCACAAGAGCCAGTTGCTAATTCTGGACCCTTATTCTTGTTTCATCACAGGAAATTTTGCCAGTGAAAGATTGCAGTGCTGAAGAACAATAGTCATTTTTGTGATGAGGAAGCATTCATTTTAAAGGAAAGCCAGTTTCAGGAATGCCAGGTGGTGTGATTGTGGTCAGCGCTTGATGAGTAGCTATAGCTCATAAATAAAAGCTTCCAAGTCAGCAGTCCTGGTAGGCGTACACATCTATCCTCTACGCATTAAGCCTTCAGCGCTGCTATATGTCACCTTAATCAGACTTGCCTACCTTCATTGGCACCAGTCGAGATCAGAATCTACTACCCGCTGTTATTGAAAAGTGCTTACCTAGAAGAAAAGAGAGAGAAAGTAGCGTTAAGATGGGCAATATTCTTTGGCTTGCAGCTGCAGTTTATTCAACCACTGTTCTGCTCGAGTGGATCCTTTTCATGACTTGAAATAAGTAGGGTTGATTAGTCACTGTGCTTTGTAGTGGAATTGAGATCCGCAGGCATCTGAAGAAGAGGTTTGCTTATTTCCTTAATGTAATAATTTTGTGTGCTTGGTTGTTCCACTTTAGCAAAGCCACAGGAAATGGTTATGCTTTCACTAAAACAGACAATCTCAGCTAGAATCGTTCTCACCTGTTAACCTGCTCACTCTTAGAGCATTAATAGCGCAATTAAACACTCCATTCTAAATAGGCATTAAGGATTTATTGATGCATCCTTTATTGCTAAGAAAAAAACACAGTGAAAATAATGGAAAGAAGAGTTATTTATATATATATGTGTGTGTTTCGATTTTTTTTCAAAGCAGCACTAGGATATAACATCACATTAGAATTACATAGGGAATATCATACAATCATGTAAAACACAAGGTTTGAATTCTATGGTTTTACATACCAGGACATCTGGTCTTTAGCAGGTCTTAAAATTAGGTAAATACAACCTCAGATGAACAGCAACATAAAAATTACACTGTGTCATTATTCATCTAACAAAAACTAGGCCAAAATGCAAAAGCAGTATGTGAAAAATTAAGTACATCCTTAGTGCTTCTATAGGAATTAAGAGTGAAAGTAGAAGCTAGGTGCTGCTAATCAAATGCCCTTAATTAATTGATTAGCAGCAAGTGTGACCACCTCTATAAAAGCAAGAGTTTTGGAAGTTCGCTAGTCTGAGGATTCAGGTATGTGTTACTACAAAGTCAAGGAGGAAAGACATTGACACTGATCTTAGAGACACAACTGTTACCATCTTGGAAGGGTTATAAGGCCATTTCCAAACAATTTAAAGTCAAGTATTTTACAGTGAGAAAGATTATTCACAAACACAAACATTCAAGACTTTTTTCCCAATGTGTGCAATACTCAGAGATATTATATTACAGGCTGCATGTTGCATGTATAAATTCATGAAAGTACAAAACCAGAACAAGAATGTCTTGTTTGGAAGGGTTGCTAGGAGAAGGTCTGTTCTTTCTAAAATGAACAAGTAGCATCTAAACAAATCAGAAGACTTCTGAAACAATGTCCTTTGGACAATCCTGACCAAAGTTTGGCAAAAATCAAACATATGATATCATCACAAACACCACACCTCAACACAAGCAACAGTCAAGCACGGTGGGGGAGGGGTTATGATTTGGACTCGTTGGTCGTTCAGTAGACCATGAACTTGTCTGTATTCCAATGTATTCTAGAGCCAAATGTAAGGCCAACTATGCAACAGCTTAAGCTTGCCTGAAACTGGGTCATGCAAAATGACAATAATCCCAAGCACACCAGCAAATCTACAATAGAATACCTAGAAAAAAAAGAATCAAGGTGTTGCAACGGGCTAGTCAGAGTCCTGACTTTAACACATAAATGAATGGCCACAACTGAACTGAACTGAAGCAATGCTGTAAAGACGAGTGGGCAAAAATTCTTCCAGAATGATGTAAGAGAATGATAAAGTCATACAGAACACAATTCTTTAGCTGTGGTTCTACTAGCTATTGATTTGTGGCTTCTCCATTTTGTCTTATTTTTGTTAAATAAATAAATAAACAGTGAAATATGTTGCTGTATTGTTCAACTGAGGTTGTATTCACCAAATTATAAGACCTGCTAAGGACCAGATACGTGTCCTGATACGTAAAACCGTCAAATTCGAAGTGTGTACCTTTTTACATGAATGTAAGTTAATTGTAATAGCTTATACAGAACCTGGTGTTATACTGAGCATCATAAACAGGCTTAGCACCAGATAAACCTTGTTATACCAGCCAATAAAGCCTTAGCCCCGAGAAACAGATCTCCTATTTGGATGAATGACCTCTCTTGTAGCCCAGGCTTTTGAAAAGTACACAAACTCGGAATCAAATTTACATTTCATTATTGTTAGTTTAAAAAACACCATTTTAAAACATCTGCAAGCATTTTGGTTTAAGTCTACATACTAGTACTCCATCAGTTACTAGCCGTGGAATAGTGGTTAGGGAACCCTTCTCGTGACAGGAAGGTCCTGGGTCCAATCCCCGCACAGGGCAAGACATGACTAAGGTGCCCTTGAACTGCTCCCTTGGCACCGTGGTTTGCCCCCTGCTCTGGGCAAGTGTGTTCACAGCCCCCTAGTGTTCACTGGTGTGTTTGTGTGTGTTTCACTGTACAGATGGGTTAAATGCGAAGCTCAATACCTCTGTGTGCAAACAAAGTAGACACTAGTTCACTAAATTTATTATTTTTTAAAAAAGTAACCGATGAGACAAGACAGTATTCTTCAAAAGCATTGTTCATTTCAAGTAAAACACAATACTCTACAATACAAACACTATCGTGATTGCTTTTATTGATCTGAGGCCATGATAACTTTGTCCCCTGATGCATGTGTCGTTATTCGATACTCAGCCATGTCCAATCAGGCAGATTTATTAAACTGCCTGGCTCACTACAAATGGTAAGTTCATTATGAATATTGATGTATCTATACGGTATCTTGTAAGAAGACCCCTGAGAGAATTTCCAGGACCTGATTACTTTCTCAACAGTAATACCCAGAGTACAGAACATGCACCTGGAAGGCAACAAAGCCAGAACATGTTTAACAAAGTATAGCACATAGTTATATTTACATGATCTGAGTACTGCATTGTGTACAGAGTTACACCTCTCAATATGTGGTTCTTCCCTAAACTGCTGTCACAAAGCATCACAGAGCCTGTGTACACAAACTGAGGTCCATGAAGACATGGCTTGCCAAGACTGGTGTGGAAGAACTCCGGTAGTCCGCACACAGCCTTAACTTCAACCCCACTAAACATCTTTAGAATGGAAAAAAAAAATTCTATAAATGTATATTTAACCCTTTTTAATATTTTCTGTAAAGCTGCTTTGGGACAATGTCCATTGTTAAAAGCACTATATAAACAAAATTGAATTGAATTGGATTGAATTTGAATGGAAAAATCAGCTTTAGTAGAGAAGCTGACAACGAGCAAAGTAAATACATATTAGTGCAAATTGCTGTAGAAGATAATGTAGAAATTATTAAAATAATAATTTAAGATGTCTCAGACAAAGTGTATTAGCTGAAAAAAAAAAGAATCTAGTATGGAACCCTGTCATCCCAATCAGAATGTTTCTGAGAAGAGGTTGCTTGTTTATAGAGCTGTAAGTTGTACTTGGATGTGACGCCATGACAGTACTTAACATTAACTACTAATAGTAACTTTAGATGCTCTTGTCAACCATGAACCAACTGCAATCTGTCAAATGGCATGTTATGTAATAATCACGGTTTACAGTAAGATTAAAAATCAGAGGTGGTGAATTACAATATGAAATTAGGTCTCTGGTTCACCAATGTGAAACACCCACAGGGCCATGCTGAGGCTAATGAAGGAAGGCAAGAAGATGAGGTGGTTTTAGTGTGGAGGAGGAAAGAAAAAGAGCCCAGCCACGCCACCCTCCATTCACATTGACACTCTGCCGCTACCACGAGCCATTTAATTAAAAGCAGCTGAGCTGTGACAGACAGGAGAGAGGCGAAATCTCCCTCCCTACGCCATCGATCCGTAGCGCCGCGACGCTCGGCTCCTCCGCTGTAAGCGTATCAATCTCAGCCCACTCTCTGCATCAACCACCGACCAATTCAGGGTGAAAAAAAAAGAAAAAGAAGCAAAACATTTCACTTGCAGCTCCTCTGGGATCTCTCTAGCCTGAAAAACAGATGGTTTTAAATATGCTTGCGTCGTACCCACTAATTTTCGGGCCTATTATCTGATGCATGTCTTGTCTACATCACTGCTGATTACATGGTGAAAGGAAATGGAGAGGGGAAATAAGGTTAGGGATCTAGTAAGCAAAGCTGTGTGGGAAATTCTGAGACAGCATAAGTTAGGGAGGATAATTTACTGATATCCAAAGTGTATTATCTGTACACTGCATCTAGATCTGGTATGAAAAATGAAAAAAATCAAGACTTGGATCGTAATGAATTGTTTCACAGCATGTGCGGTAAACAGCTGTCTGAGAGCCGTTGTAGCTGGGTAAACTCCATTAGCTTCCGTTTGTAGGGGATAGCCGACACAGTTGTCGCAAAGAGCAAATGTCACAAGCTCGTTTTCTTTAAATGCACGCATGCAACTGTGACTTCATTACATGCATATACAAGTTCATCACTTCTCCGCAGGTGTGTCTGAAAAAACACAGCAGGATTAGTACACGTTTGCTGAAGATATCTTTGCGAAAAACCCATTTTGTGGGAATGTTTTTCTCCCATTTTGTCCTCAATTCAGTCTCCTGCCAATTCCCACCCACCAGTTGCTCTACCTCGTCATACAAGAACTGCATCTTTGCTCAAACTGCTATTCATGCAAAGCCCTATCCTTCGTCTTCCCAATGACATGTGCTCACAGATGCCCATGAGTGGCTAGAACTAGTAATGCCTTCCTTACTACTTACTCAGAGAGCTTCAACCCACCAGTGCAAGAAACATAAATGTTATTCCGTTTTTATTGTTTTCCTTTCAGTTCAAAAACTGGAATATGTGCATCTCAGTACAATAACACAGAGCTTTCAGAGATTTCATAGGGGAACCTGCACTACCAGATCCAATGATCTTCTGTAATTATTTTATATTTCACCAGCCACTAAAGGTACATATGTATACTGCATGCAATGTTTACACTGCCATACATGTACAGTGCTAAAACTGTGACACTACATGGGAAGTATAAACTCATATAAATCATTATTGACTAATTTAATTTAACCAATGCTCACTGGCATACATCGCTGTGTAAGTTGTTACTATGTAAATGGTATGCATTAAAGTGAGGGGACTAATATATATCTGTGATGTGTCAAAGCCATGGTGGTATATAAAACAAACACCCTTGTATGGCATGCAGTCTTTAAAATAGACTTTCCCTGATATAACATCCTGACACAGCAGATTCTTGTGACACTATGCCAGAATGAATTATGTCATTTAAATCATTGTGAAGTTACTCTGCATGGATAATTCTAATGCCTGTAATTCTAGTTGTGTGACTCCTAAGTAAATACACACATTAACAACACTGAATCAAAGCAATCTATTGTGCCTAATGTCTGGGGCTGGGCTGAGTCGTCAGCTGGAGCAAGGAGAGATGAAATGTATTTGTAAAGGATATTGCCGACAGGCCTATTACACAGTGCGTTATTCCATCAATCCATCCATCACATTCATAAAAAGAGCAGTGACGGGCTTTTAACAATGGTAAATGGATGAAATGTTATAGACTCCTATTATAACGTGATGAATGGAGACCCAAGGCAACTAAAGAGAAATTAAAATGAAGAAGAATAGTCAAGAGGCCAGGGCTTTCATGGTCTCAGTGTGAGCTTGACACTAATTATTCAAGTCCAGACGTGTGAACTAGGACATTGCCAAATATTGCCTTGCATGTCCAGTCGGTTCAAGACCAAGGCTCTTAATGTATGAACACAAAACACACACTAGCAGATGGCCTGTGATATCAGAGACAGTCCGATTGGCAGTGATCTTCAACAGCTAGAAGAGAGCAGTGTGTCTGATGCCAAACGCAAGATCACTGACACGTGGCTACATGAAAGGAAGAAATGTGTTAGAAGTAGAAACAGTGCATGGAGATTAGCTGAGGTGGGACTAATGCATAGCGGTGTGTTGACCATTTTATTTGAAACGTGTAGGCGACATAGTGTGACTGTTGTGCTGCCATATTATACCTAATGTAGCATGTTGTCTAGGAACTGCAACGCACCAGATGATACTGTTTACATCATTATATTAAGCATGTTCTTCGTAGATCATACCTACCATCTTTTATGTTTTGCGCCACAGCTGATTCAACTAATTGAATATTTATTTAACAAAAATGAACCTATTGGAAATGCATGGTAGAGAACCATGCAACCAAGAAAACCATCAGTCGCTCAGAGCAAGATCAAGAGGAAATCATATGAAAAGAAAGTCAATGTATATGGTGTTTAATACATGTTTAAATAAGCAGAATAAAGGTACCGAAGGTTCAGGTTCTGGAAAATATCTAACATCAGTGTTCACCATTAATGGCATTTGGCAGATGTTCCTATCCAGAGCAACTTACATTTATGTCATTTATACAACTGAGCAGTTGAGGGTTAAAGGCCTTGCTCAAGGGCCCAACAGTAGCAGGTGAGAAGGTCAGAAGTCCAACATCCTAACCACTGAGCTACCACTGATCTGCATAACATAACATAGGTCTATGGTTCTCCTGTGTTTAGTTTTACAAGAACCTCCTCTTAAATGTTTAGAGTTCTCATAAGGGTTTCCAAAGGTTCTTATATTGCAATGGTTAGAAAAATATTAATACCGGTTTTAAACATGTTTTAAAAAATAATACCAAATTGAAACATTCTAAAGGTTTTCCAAGAGTTCCCACATTATGGATGTTCCAAAACTATAATGTTATATTTAAGTTAAACTATAGTAAAACCAAATATAGCTTCAACGAACAATTCTGTAAGCAAAAACTACCATAATAAATAATTAATCACCCCATATTTAGGAATTCAGAAGCGTTGTGGTACAAATAGATATAACTAATGGAATATAGCAAAGGTGCAAAGATCACAGCATTTCCTCTTTCACCCTCTTTAACCAGTTAGTTTGTGTGTTGTATTGAATGCACGATCAGTCAGAACACAATCAACGGCTTAAACAGAAAGCAAAAAAGTTTTTTACATCTGGTCATCAGACTGTGTTAGACATTTTGGATGTGTGTGTCTAGACAGCACAAATCAGAACAAGGGCTTGCCACCCATTGCGTTATTCCTAATCTCGTGGTGCAGCATAAGTAATAGCCTGATAGGAGCAAAAACGTGGTGGATTAAATATCAGAGAAACCACATCAGATAGATTGGATCCTTTAAATGGACATCCAATGATCTATTGTACTTTTTTTTTTACTAATCTATATAAGGTACATACATACCCCAACATATGTATGCTATGTATAACACTGATTTCTGATGCACATGTAAGGTTTGTTTGAGTTGTGGTAGGACTGTGACAATTTGCAGGTACTATTGTAATACAAATCTCTAACATGTCTAAATAAAATCTTATGCTACATCTTTGTTAAAAGGCTGACAGCAATACAAACAGAGACCACGGTGGACTGGATATCAGACGAAACAAATTAGATATATAGGATCCTGTAACAAATGGCAAAGAATGAAATTGGACTTGGAAAAGCAATCTTTGGTTGAAATTGTTAGTATTTACATATAAAGAGATAGGATTCATTTTATTATATTTTATACTTTTTTATCATTTATAATAACTGTTTGTTTTTCTGCCCTGTGATGGACCGAGCTATCCAGGGTGTTTGTCTGCCTTCTGAAAAATGACATCCACCTACCCAGTAGTAGGATAAGTGAGTTTGAAGATTAATAAATGAATAAATTAATGAACAAATTGAGTAATATGTAAAAAATAATGATTTTAATATTAATAATAATGTTGTAGTTATATTGGTGGGTATCAGTATCAGCTGATTCTTAAGATTTTGGTATCTAAGGACAGAAAGTGCTATCATGCTACCATTCTATTTCTATTTCTATGCTATTAATTGTCTAATATTTAACACCAATGGAGCTGCCTTAATCATGAATCTAGACCTGGAGTGACTGAAGCATGTAATTATCTATTCATTTTACTGCATTAACTGGCTTACAGGATGCAGCTTTTTTTTTACCAGGTGGACTTAGCTTGGTTTCAGGCTGCTTGCAACGTCTAGATTGAATCACAGACATCTAAGAAATGTGTCAGGAACCGAGCTGCCTCCCTAAGGGCATCAGCTCACGCTATTCCAGCAGGGTTATGTCAGTCAGCTCCACTTTAAACGCCGACGGAAAACCCTCCTAACACTGGAGATGCCTGAGTGACTGATTTGATTCGCTTCCTACATTTAAACCTGGCTGCTTAATCTGCTAGAAATAGAAGATTTTAAGGGAAAAAAAAATTACATCACAAATCAAGGTTAAGAACGAAACATGCTTGGACACGTGCGAAGCTTTTTGTCACATCCTAACCCAACATGTCAAGTTCAGTTTAACGCCGCATGCGAGACCCCGAATGAACCGGAAACGACTACAAATCAGGTCACTTGTCTATTACCTGCAGTCATGAAGCGTTAGCGCTACAGGTTATTTTTTTAAAGAATGCGCGATGAGAATGACTAAACCAGACGTGCTTTAAAAGCTACTTCACTAATCACTTGTGCAGCAAATTCCCCTCCATCTACATGACAAGCGCTTTTTACTGAATCTTGCCGTTAAATGATTCACTCTGGTTCATTCTATAACCAGGCTAATTTGGGCCACAGCAGAGAATTCTTAAGATGTAATTGAAGCCCTTTATGATGATGTTTAGCCAAGACGAGTTATCCATCTTCCTTAACTATCTTAATCAACACAAAGAATCTGAACCTTGGGTACAGTCTTTCCCTTTTTTTCAATCTCATTCTGCGCTGCCTGCAGGAGAAAGTCATTATAATAGAGAAAAATTCACAAGTAAAGAGGACTCGTGTAGAAGCACAGAGAAATGCCTGGTTTTGTTTAACCTTGATGGTTTTAGGGTGTGAATAGTATTTATCTTGATAAGGATTTTAAACTAAATCAATGCAACTATATCTCATTACAGATGGTATGTGTGACTATATTTATAATAATTTATTATTAGATTATTATAAATTAAATATAAGGTTATTTAGCCTGGAATATTAGGTGATTTTACTCGCTGCAGACGTTAGATATTTGTATTCCACTGGCATAATATTATAAGGAATATTATTCTTTATATGATACAATACATTGAAGTGCCAGGAAACTGGAATAGACTGTAAAACAAAATCTAGTATAGATTGGTGGTGGCTCCTGGATGGTATGGGGTTTGTTTAGCTGGCATTCCATGGGACCCCTGGTACCTCTACAAACATCTCTGACAGATGAACGCCATGTGTGCCTCCTTTCTGATGAGTTACACTCATTCATGTCCTGCATTGATTCTGATCGATTTGGCCTCTTCTATTCTTCTAGAGATGCCAAATGATGGTTAGAGGAACACTCGTGAGTTACAGGTTTTGCCATTCCCACCTAAGTCACCAGATCTCAACGTTATTAAACACAGCTGGGATGCCATGCAACATGCTGTGGAACACAGAAATCCTGCACCTCAAATAGAACAGAATGGTTTTGCAGGAAGTATGGTGTTTATTGCCTACAGAATAAGCGTATGGAATCCATGCACTGTACTGAGTATTAAACTGTTGTACCAGTTTTTCTGGCATTTTAGCGTAGAACGTCAAGTCATATGCACAGTTATAAACAGGTTTGATAGGAAAAGTAGTAGTAGTAGTAGTGGTGGTAGTAGTGGTAGTGGTTTGGCCACTAAAAACAAATAAAAACCCCTCAATTTTCAATAAAAATCAAAAGTGGGGAAGCTTTCGTCACCTGAACATAAATGTGTAAGTATGATAACTTCTCATTACTAATGTGTCTGCCTGAAATATTGTTAAAACATACTTCAGGCAAGAAGCAGAACATTGAGGGAAAAAATCGAACATTTTGACCTTGATGCTGTTTGGATCTGTTCTGAAATGTAATCAATTTGCTGATCACACTGATAAATCCAATATAAATCCTACAACCATTCAGCCAGTCGATCCTGAGATATGCTCAGGAGAAGGACAGATGGACAATCAGTAAACACAATTAATGAAACAATACACACAACACACACAAAATCTCCAACATCTCAAGCTAGAGTATTTTATCTTTTAACTGTTTTATCTTTCAACCCCTTACTTCCGTAAATAACAGTTTTGTGCTTTTACAGAAAGTTTTTAAATCATAAAATACTCACTCTCAAATCTTACTCATTACCTAAGCTGCTGCAGCATGGGTGGTGCTGGAGTCTATCCCAGCTCTCAATAGGCAGAAGTCAGAGAAACACTCTGGACAGGTCACAAGTCCATCACAGGACAGACAGACAGACAGGCACACACACACACACACACAATTTAGTATCTTCAATTTACCTAACTGCACATCTTTGAACTATGGAAGGAAACCCACACAGACAAAGGGAGAACATGCAGACTCAGAATGGGCCCTGTTCACCCAGCTGGGAAATCAAGTATAGGCCCTTCTTACCACCCACAGCACCATTAGTCAAAAATACTCATACAGCACACAACCTGTAACCATAACTTAGCTTGCTTTCTATCTTAGTTTCATTTCTGAATGACAAGGATTAAATAAACATTTCCTTTTTTTTACTGTAGGACAAAAATCAGGACTGTACAGGTGGGTGTCCCAAAATGATCTGTGATGTTTCTAGTTTCACTGCAGTGGTTTTCATCCAATTTTCTGCTTGAATCCCCAGCAAAACTTTTTTTTTTTTTACAGCCGCTTTGGTCTCCATGTTCATCAGTGTACTCCAAACCCTTGATCTGATAGGTCAGGAAGCAAAACAAATGTTTATTTTACACTGCGTTTTGTCCCCTGCCACTTTCTAAGATTACAAGGAAAAAAACATGTCCTCTGTTTGTACTCCATAAACATCAGTACCATACTGCACCAGGTAGCAGGACAGACAGACTCTGTTGACAGAATCTACTAATGTTTTACACTGGCTATTTAGTCTGATGGCTGTACACTCCTCTTGGTCGAAGAACTAAGAAGCAGTGATGGTCTTCAAACAGGTGATCAAATTCTACCTTTGAAATAGCTGCACAAAAAGGGGTTTATACCCTTACAATGAACAGCATATCAGAATTGACTGATCAGAATGTCCCAAGAACAATAATCCTCTACATAACATAACTCGAATGTTTATGTGAAGGTGTTAACAAGATGTTTCATTTAAAATAGACATGATCCTCCCTCGTACTGTATGTCAGACGTCTCCGTATGAAGGATTCGCCCACTGACACATCAGCATGACATAATCATTGCATCACCTCAAAGCTTCCTCACGGGGACAGAGTAGGAATGGAAACATATTTACAGGCCCATGAGAAAATTCACCTTATATAGAGCCTTCTTGCACTTGGAATTCCTCAGCTCTGCTCCAAGTGACTCATGCCGTCCAGTCGTGTTGTTTGCTTTATGCAAATGTTTTTATGCCAGGTTGACTGCAATAAAACATTTCACAAAAAAGAAATAAATGTCTCTGCATTAAGGCTGCAATGCCAATTACCAAGTCTTTGGCACTTCCATGGCTGTCAGCATGAAGTAATTAACCAGAGGTAGACTTTCAGCTTATATATA
>JAOVVF010000048.1:10641440-10654538 GCA_028565595.1 Duopalatinus emarginatus
TTTAACTAAGCACTCTTGTAAGTCGCTCTGGATAAGGGCGTCTGCCAAATGCCGTAAATGTAAATGTAAATGTAAATCTATGATCGTACTTACACCAAAACTGATGTGCCAGAAAAACTGGCACACCGGTCTAATACTTGGTAGGTTCCCCACAGGGTATGGCCTCCATGAGCTTGCAAAAATATTCTCTGAGAAATGAACACCATACTTCCTGCAGAATGGTCCACAATTCTGTTGTATCTGAGGTGTAGGATTTCTGAGTGTTGCATTGCATCCCAGATGTTTTCGATAACGTTGAGATTTGGTGGGAATGGCAAACCCCAAGCTCACATGAGTGTTCCTCTAATCATGATTTGGCATCTCTAGATGTGTGTGGCAGTGTAGTGTCTTGTTGGAAGAGGCCAAATCCATCAGAATGAATACAGGACATGAACAGATGTCACTCATCAAAAAAAGGCACACAGTGTTCACTAGGGGTGAGAATCTCTCAGTGTCTGGGCTAACTAGCTTGCTGTACGGTGGCCTAGACTGCTCGCTTCTACAGTGGCCGAGTGGACACGTAATGCAATATGCAGTACACTTGTGAGTAGGAGCAGCAAAAAATACAACTTGAACACAACAAAACAATCTTTGGGCATTTTGAATTGATTCAGAATTGGAGAGAAGTCCAGCTTTTGGTCAGACAGTCCGGTTTTTCTGCTCCCTGTCCTCCGTCCAGCTCAATGTTTTTCTGGTACTTTTTGGAGTATTTTGCCTGTGGATTCTATCACGATTTTAATGTGCACTTAAGCTTTGAGTCAGGGGTATAACATTTTAGATAGATTCTTGTATCACATTTAAAGTAATTTAGCTTATTATGGCTGTCAGTTGCTTAGTAAAAAAAAAGTTGGCTATCTCATGTAATAGCCAAATCTGGCAACCATACAATTTTTCATAATAAATTGGTAGGTTTGAATAACTTAGATATATGTACGTTTACTTATGAGCTTTTATGAATAACTAATCATAAACATTTCATATATACTTAGTTAATATGTTCATTGTCCTTTTCAACAGCTTGAATCCTTTTAGCATGGTGATAGCATTGCATTTCATCAAATTCATGCTCTCCTGAATTAACATCCAGCCTCCCATAATCCCATAATGCCGTTGTTCTAAAGTTACTGGTGCATATTGATGTGATTATAATATGCCTAAGTATCCTTTTCCCACAATGGACAAGTTTGCCCTAGAATCAGGTTCTTCACAAGTCTAGATCAAATCAGGAAATCAGACACATCTTCTACTAGTAATGATTTAGGATCACACATCCAGATGAGCACCTGGTGCCCCAATCATACACTGCCCCAATCAATAACAGTTAACAATTTAGAGAATACGCTGGGCCTCATTTTTTCCCAGTTGATGAAAAAAGGTCTGGGTTGAACATTGGTGCCTCCACAGGCTGATGAGAACCAAGTTGTTAGGCAGGTATTAATAATAAATAATTCAAATATGTGAATTATTCATGATTAGTTCATTATGGGTTAAAGACCTCACATGACTAGTTAATAATGAAGAAAGAATGTCAAAGATACCTGATACACTACCACTGTACACTAACATTACTGATTTATATTGTGTAATGAAAGATTTCCAGAGTTGCAGGATTAATGAGGTGCAGCGGGCAGCATTGCCGGCTCACAGCTCCAGGGTCCCTAGTTCGATCCAAAGCTCAGATTACTGTCTGTCTAGAGTTTTGTATGTTCTCTCAGTGGTTGTGTGGGTTTCCCCTGGGTTCTTTGTTGCTGCCCGCCTCCACTGAAACATGCTGGTAGGTGGACTGGCTAGTCTACATTTTCTCTAGGTGTGAGCCTGCTGTCCTGTGCCATGACTCATGAATGAATGAATGAATGAATAAAATTTACCCCATAAATTCTATCTACCAGATCACACATCCAGACCTTTAACCCCTGATGATGAGTTATTGTCATAAAGCAGGCACAGTGGCTTTCTGGTTTTATTAAACCAAATGGCATGGGGAAAAAATAAAAGGGCTAAGTAAGGGCTAAATATTCAGCATATCTTAAGAGTCAGAGTTTGGCAAGACTAAATCTATAAATGAAGCAGACTATGACCAAAACACTATTCAATTATAAATGGCATTATTCTTCATTCTTTACTAGATGACATGTCAGGAGCAATAGATTTAAAAATGAAAACTAAAAAAATAAAAAAGATTTAAAAAACATGTGCACTCATCTCAGTTTAGGGTTTTGCTATTCCCACCTAAGTTTCCAGACCTTAACTTTATTGAACATATCTCGGATGCCATGCAATGCAAAATCCTACACTTTAGAATACAGGATAATTGTGGTCCATTCTGCAGGAGGAATGGTGTACAGAATATTTCAGCAGTCTTGTGCATTTCAACAAGTCAGTGCCCCATGGGGGACCTACCAAGTATTAGACTGGTGTACCAGTTTTTCTGTACAAATGTGGTTATAAGCATTTTCAGCTAATATACAAATATTAAAAAAAATATAATGTATGTTAAAATGTGTTTCTAGTGAAGCCCACACACTCAATACATACTGGAGTAACTGGAGACTGTAGAAATAAAATATTAGAAAAATGTTAAAACTCTTCTTCCTTCATATTTATTAAAATGACTACTAAATGAAAGAACTGAATTGTGATGTAACTGATCCGTTCATTGTCTGTGACTATAAAAAGACACTGAAAGACAAGAACTCAGTGTTGGAATCCTTATTTAGACTAGTGATTAAGGGGAGGCTGGAGTAAATACTGATTAACTAGATCTCCTAAAGGTAATGACTGTAATATTCAGAGCCTACAATATTCTCCTGGTGCTTTTCAGGCAGCTCATAGAAAACCCAAAGAGGACAAGCCATTGAGTATAACGGGATTCATAGCTCCCAGATGACCATAGTCGAGGAATCAACTGTGAGTGTGTGTTTACCCCATCTTCTTCTAAAGCGTCTTCGGTGTAGAATAAAGCAGCGAGGACGACTCCTACGGCACATCTCTGTGTGCTGTAACACACTCTCTGAGTGTCTCAGTCTATTTAGAATACTGCATCCTTCTTAAATACTGTCTAGCTTATCTACTGAGCACATACGACCTTAGCTAAGAAAACAACAGAGACACTTCACTGGGAACAAAGGCACAAAGGGCCAATAATTCTATCCCCTCTACTGTATTCCCTTCCTTTGTTATGCAAACTGCCAAGAACATTTTCAAGCTGATACAATTTAATGATGATAATCGTTCTCAGGGGGACACGAGGTAGACATTTTATGATCAGCCAGTAAATGTCTTATTTATAACCCAGTGGCACTAATGGGCAAATTTGAGGACATAAATGCAGACATGGCTGCAGGAATAGCAGCACAGGGGATCACCATCATCATCATCATCATCATCATCATCATCTACTACTATGTCAGAGTCACTTCATCATGTTTTCAGAGAGGTATTACAGCTCAGACTATTACCCCCCTGTCCCCCAACCATCTGTAAGGGAATGGCCTCGTACTGGTTTGTGCAAAAACAAATCTAAAATGATATCTGAGTCATTATATACTCTATAACTCCTCTAAGATAAATTCACAAGCTCTGTGAGGTTTTTTACTCAAGGGCCAAAAATCAGCAATGTTGCAGCAGTATTTTACTATCAGAAAAAAAGCTTTAGTTGCATTGCCCATTTTATCTCTTTACTTGTGTTATTGTGTGGAGGTGTGAATTGTTTGCCTAACAGGGAGCTCACACACCTGCCCTTTCCCATTGCCCTATTTACCAACAGCTAAGCACAGAGTCATAATACTCTAGACACCGAAACCCAACAGTGTTTCACACTCATGTTTGTTTATCCTGCTTGAAAATGACATATGCCTCTTAATTCTATTCCATATATATTGTATATGCACTATATAGCTAAATGTATATTGACATCTGACCATCACACCTATATATCCTTGTGACCATCTCATTTCAGATTTAGTTCCTATTGTTGTTATAATAAACTCGGGTCTTCTGGGAGAGTTTACCTCTAGGTTTTCGAGTGTGGCTCTGGGGATTTCAGTTACAGGATCATTAGTGAGATCAGGCACTGGTGTCAGGTAAGCGGGCCTGGGGTGCAGTCAGTGTTCCAGTTCATTGCGAAGGTGTTCAGTGGCACTGAGGTCAGAGCTCTGTGGAGGCTACTTAACTTCCTTTACTTCAACCTTGGCAAGCCATGCTTTTATAGACAGGGACATTGTCATGATGGAACAGGTTTAAGCCTATTAGCTCCAGTGAAAGGAAACTGTGATGCTACAGTAAGCAGAGACATCCTATACAACTGCATGCTTTCAAATTTGTGGCACAAGTTTGGTGAAAGCCCACATATGTATTGATCCAATAGTATGTATCAGTATCAGGGTAAACAATGGTTTGAACAGCTAGAACATTTAATGAAATATGGTATTCCATGTCATGAGCTGCACAGATAAAAAAAAAACAAAAAAAAACAAGGTCACATTGGCCGCTTTCAATAACGTCTAACATGTGTATGATGATACATATCGTGTACAATGATATGCATGGTCTTGACTATTTCCAAGAATGATATGTATAGCTTAACTTAGCATTTTCCTCCCAGCAGTACATCTTATGATACCATAAAACTAAACCACACCACGCTGAGGGATCAGTTCTCTGATTTATTTCAGTACAGAATATACTGTGGCCATAAACCAGTTGTAAAATGACCAGAGTTTTACTATTCTTGTGTGTGTCAGCTGCAGAGCCCTTGCTTGATTTACAGATATACTGGCGTACTATTATTTACATGCACCCTTACGTGTCCTATTAGGCTTTAGTTTTAGCAAGTTGATACAGTTGGATCTAAATATTAGCTTTAAAAAGCCAGCATGTGCCAATCTATGGCTAAAAACGACAATAATGCATTTATGCAATTCAAGTAAATGTGAACTATTTGCCTACTGTGTTTGCACACAGAAAATGGTGACCTCTGCATTTAACCCATCTGTGCAGTAAAACAAACGCACTAGTGATCACTAGAGGGCAGTGAACACACTTGCCCAAAGCAGGGGTTACATGCCTTGCTCAGTGGAACTATTCATGTTTTGTCCGTTTCATGGATCAAACCCAGGACCTTCTGATTTCAAGACCAGGTCCCTAACCTAACTGACAAGGGCATGCAAACCCCAAACAGAAAGGACCCTGGCTGCCTGCACAGGAAATCAAACCCAGGCCCTTCTTAGCACTACCCACTACACCACCAAACCACCACCTAACAAAATCAACACTGATTACTTCACACATTAAACTTGGAGTGTAACTAATCCAAGATCATGATCATTAGTATTGGGTGATGGAGATGTTCATTCAGGCTGGCTCGCTTACTGCTGCACTGCATAGTTACTCTTCTTCTGTGGAATTACAAACAAAACCTTGGCAAAACTAAGTAAAAGAGACAAAAGCTCTATAAAAAAAAAAAAAAAAAAGCTCAGCACAACAGAACGCATTAAAATGCAAGAGTACTTACACACTCTCGTCTACTGGTAATGTACACATGACCTTATTGATGTTTTACTCAACACAGGAAATGGAATAATGTATCACTGAGCGTGTTTGGATCATTTCCTTCGCTTTAAGCAGTTTTGTTTTCACTTTGACCTACTTCACGGCAACACATTTGGTGGTGAGGTGTTAGACCATCAAGAAATGAGTTACTGGCAGGAGAAATCACGTCCCCCTCCAGACATGGAAATATATTGCAGGTGGTGGAGACTGTGGGGGTCTTTCAAATCGCTACATTCCAGTAGGTGCCATGGACTGTGGGAGAAATTGAAGGGCTTGATGCAATATGGTGCATTTTTCCCCTGGCCTAACAGTTTGACCTCTTTGTATGAGTCAACTACCAAGAGAGCTTGAAAATAATTAAGGATTAAAGCAAGTTGCAGATATTGACATCTTCATAACGGGTTACTTGTTAGAGACATGGTGAACTACATTTTTAACATGGACTCCTAAATTTCATCCTGCTTTTGAAGAGCCTTTATTCTGAATGTTACTTCAGTGATTCCACAAATTCCAAGTCCACATGTTAGTCCAAGATTGAATTCGCTTGTTCAAAACCTTGAAACGTCATTAGAGATATCATTAGAATTTTTTTTACATGTCTCGGAATCTGTGTGCAAAGTTTTACATCAAAATATAACTTAAAAGTGTGAAAATGAAATCTGCTATGATGGTTTTAATTCCAAACTCTAACGAAACCCATCAGTTTCTGAAAAACAATGAAAAAGGCTTTGACCTAGAAAATATAACGCACAATAAAGCACAATGAGGACATGCTGTTAAAGGAAAATAAACAACTACATGATGGTGTGATTCTTTTTCTACACATTACTTTCCAGTAACAGTACATGTCAAAGTGTTTTATTCTCCTCATACAACAGCCATTTGTCATTTATGTTTTTAAAAACAAGACACCACTTTCTGTTTTTCAATACTGATACAAGTCAACATTGACAGGCATCTGTTATTTATTTCAATAAAACCTACCAAGCTATAAAAGATGAAGTATTAAATACACACATGTCTGCCTACATGTTAACTTTTATAATTAGCAAATTAAAAAATTTTAATCTTTTTTTTGTCTCCAGAATCAGTTTTTCTTTCTTATATCCTGGGTATCAGACCACCTGTATTTATTACTGGATGAAATCTATTACCACTTTATATCATCAATAAACAGTCGCTCCCTCACTGGTCTCTTTTTTGTCTCTTTCCTTAATACATTGAGACACCTTTTTGTGTCTCTCAGATCCCTGAAAAAGTCCTCTGTCCTGAAACACTAACAACTAAGTCTCCTTTCATGAACGTTTAATAAGCATCTTGATACAGAACAGTTCACCATATATTTTAATTATAAGACATTTGTTCTTTCTAAATAGCAGTTTATTGTTAGCCGAGCGTCCACCATAGAATGAGCTGTTATGGAAACAATAACTATGTAACATTTAAATAATAATATTTAAAATGAGCAGGTTTTGTATAATGTACTGTCAGAATATTAATCATCATTATTATCAGTTATTATTAACATTATTAACAGTTATTATTATCATTATTATTAATATTATTATTGTTGTTGATGTTGCTGTTGTTGTTATTATTATTTTTACAGTGGATGTAAAAATATACACACCCTGTCATATTGCCCAAAATAAACTGAGGCACACTTAAGTAATCAAGAGAAATATACTTCCTCTCAGTACACCTATGCCAGGGTGTACTGATTAGAACACAATGTCTGTGTATGCAAGTCCTTTACTGGAGGAGAAAAGCTCCTGAACCGTGACTAATGCGAGTTCTCCAGCTCGCTTTTTCTCCTCCGGTCATTCTTCAGACAGGAGCCAGGAGCGTGGAGGTGCTCCATCTGCTGACCCTTCTCCTCATCCCTATAGAAAGTGCTCCACCTTCGCACATGGTCTCATCCTCCCTTCCACCTGGACATGAAGCACTAAAGCACTGCAAGGTGCCTCTTAAACAGCCTTTTCTCCAAAAAAAAAAAAAAAAAGAAAAACCACATACGCTTATCAACACTAAAGAAATCTTTTTGAAATTCTTTCATTTTCTCTCTCTCTCTCTCTCTCTCTCTCTCTCTCTCTCTCGCTCTCTCTCTCAGACATGTTGGCTTGAAGTCACAGACAAAGCATTAGACGTTTAATGCATAAAAAGGTCAGATCACGAGGCAGGCATTAAATGCTTTCACAATGATTTTAAAATCAAATATTAAAGAGGATGCAGCTGGAAGTTCGATGTGACCACTGGTTGGCCTTCTATTTCTGCATATTTTAACAAAGAACGCGTTACAACAATGAAAGTGGGAACATTTGGCTGAGTGACGTGAGCAGCAAAGTTCAAAGGGATGCTGAATTACAGCGAGTTGCATCATTTCAGGCACTGGGGAATCAGTTGCTGAGGAAAATGAGTTTTCAGATTTGAATAGGGCTCAGCAACGGGGAAAGAGCTGGAAATTACATCTTGATCACGACCTTTTTAATATATTCTGACACAAGTGAGATGACAAGACTGCGTTCTATCTGATCTGGGGAAGAAAAAAATAAACAAAAGGGAAGAAAAAACGGAGATGCCAATAAATACGTTTTCCATAAACCTTTCCATCTCTGTTCATATTCTACTCTTTTATTTATGACATTCTGCTTTCTGTTAAAGGGGACAAAACTATGTTTTGATACAATACAAGATAACAGTAGTGTCCATCAGTCTGGGTCCTATTTAAATGCCACATCACACATGCTCACAAGAAGTTGATATAACAGAAGTCTTGGTAGGTTTTCATAGCCTGACCATGACGGTCTAATTGGAGCATGACTTCAAACCCAAAGCCGCATACGCGTACGCCCTCTGATCACCACACGACCTCCATACTGGGCTAAACACAGGGTGTTTCCCTTCAGCGGGAGCATAATAACACCCTTCTATTTCGGTGTAGGCAGATGGGAGCTCGTTGTACGTTACGCCCCAGTTTTCAATCCTTTATTTGCGAGCCAACTGTCAGATACGATTTTTGCATTTCATCTCAGCTCAGGTGTCATCGCAAGGTCTTTAAAAATGAGCCATGTAGGAAGCTAATAATATGCACGCGGATGATGAAGTCAACATAATGGAAGTCAACAAAGTGCCAGATGATAATTATCATAAGCCAGAAAAATCATCTGCTGACCTGATCCTGTCAAAATTCTCAGAAATTTTAATGGGCATTCAGAATTCAAAAAGATATGAGACATTAGAAGAAAAATTTTGGTCAAATTTTGTATCAGACATTTTCAGATGTCTGATGAATACTTCATAAATCCAGACAGAAACGAGCTCTCAGAGGTGTTATTGTTATTGTTCCTTCCACATATCCTGCTGTGTGATTATTCAAGCCTCCCACTATCCCTACTGGTCACCTTTCACATTATATTTTTGTGATTGGGACCCCTGGTCTGTTTACATAATCAACATGTAAGGAACATGCAGCTTTTTTTTTTTACCAGTGCAAACGGGAAGCAAATATTGTGTTCTTATTCTTATTTCATGACCAGTTTTTTGACACAACAAGCGTAAACTGTCACGCGGCTGCCCTCCATACAAACATTACTCATCGTTGAGTTGGATCAGATAGCTTTCACATCACGCTGAAGTTCAGGTGAACTGCATGCAAGTTCACACCAGCAAAACAAACATCTCACATGAAACCACCCTGATTTACGTAATACGGGTAACACCTAAAATTTCCTCAAAGCATTGCAAAGTTATCATAATCGTAACTGGGAGAGGTCAGTAGGACACGTGTGCCACAATTCAACGCTGATCTTTCTGCTATGATGGCTGTGGAAAATGAGATCACTTACATTTCGTTGTTGCCTTTACCATATCTTTAGGTGTTCTATTGGATTTGGGGTCATTCTACGCCCTCCTCATATTGGTGGTTTTTAGGCGAGTGTCGTAGCAGTTATCGCACTTCCTGAATGTGTTGTTGACTGTCTTTGGTCGCGGTGTCACTGATATAAGCATGACAGATTCTCTTAATTCACAACCAAAGATTTCCTTTACAACATGCGATTTTACAACATTCACGACAACAATGTCTGGCTGACAGTCATCACCCGATCCAGTGGAAAGCCTTTTCCTGATTTGGGTGAAGGGTAGCTTAAGACCTGTCACTTTAGCCATTTAGTGTCACATCCAAAGTCACTCTTTCAAACCATGCTATACACATATTGGATACCTGAATACTAAGGCAAGACACATATACACTTTTATGACATCCCATTCTAAATCCATAGGGATTAGTATGGAATTAAGTCCCTCATTTGCAGCTTTAACAGCTTTCACACTTCTGTGCAAATTAATATCTAGGGATAGAGGGAAGAAATTTCAAAACTTGACTTGTTGCAACAGTGGTATCCTATTTCAGTGCAACGCTCTGCAATATCAGTGAGCTCTTTGGAACAACCCATTCTTTCACAATTTGTTTTCAGGCAGACTGCATGGCTAGGTGCTTGATTTTATACACCTATCGCAATGGGACTGAATGAAACACACAAATTCAGAAAATAGGATGTGTTTCCCAATAGTTTTGTTCGTATAGTGTATATCCTCCATCATATTTTCACCTTTTGTGAAAATATTTTACTAATCTTTCACTGAACTGAGTCAGGCAAACTGGAGAAAAATGAACTGCAAAAACAAGATTTTTTTTTTAAAACACCAAAATTCATGAATTCATAGAAAACTTGAAGACTAGAGACTTTCACGGCTAAGTCTGTTCACACTTAATTAATTCTCCTCAACTGCTCAGAGTCACCAGTGTGTCAAGACTCAAGACAAGCTTCCAGTCTAATTTATTCCAGGAAGATGGAGTGCTACATCTAAAAGTGACCTTAACGGGATCTGTCTTGAGAAATTGATTAGATTTGCGGGTGTAAAATTGCTAGCTCTCCTCGGTATGCTTTCAGATTTTAATTTCTCACACTGTAATGGAGCAGATTTTTTGGAAAGACCCTCAGAAACCAGAAAAGTCTGCTTAATAGAACACTATTTAGCAATACTAGTTATGAATGTAAAACACTGATTATACACATATTTGTCAGCTTTCGTTGTGAAAATTGGGACTAATGCTTGGCTTGATTTGAAGTGCCCTGTCATTTTTACTGTCGCAAACAGAGGAAGCAGGAGACGAGAACAATCAATATTCTTCAATATTCAAATACACAGAATTTCTGTGAACGGCTCTTTAGCGTCATTCCACATTCAAGAATGGAAAGGCACTTCTAGTGAGAAGCTAATAAATGTCTTCATAAATGTGAATCAGATATCAGCAGGGCCCACAGGCATACCAGTTAAGACAGAAAATAAGTACTATATTTATATTGATAGAGACAACCGCATGCGGTTCGTCTGTTTTAGGCTTTTGATTGAGTTTATTTGACAAGCTGGGAAAACATTCCTAAGCGAAACCTAATAAAGTTTAAAAGCTTATTTCCACAGCATCCAGCTTTGAGAACAGAAACAGCAAATTTGCCAGGTAGCTAGTAATAATAATAAAACGCTCTCCTAAAAAGTGTTTCAAGCCCAAATTAATATATGAAACAGCACTGCACATCTACTGACAAAAGAGGCATAAACCTAGCAATAAAAGTGCATTCTAGGCAGTCTGAATCCACAAAAACAACGAGTACATATGAGTAGCAGGAAATGTTATCATATACTAATATTTACTGATATATAAAATGTAAGTGTTAGTTTAGGAAAACTTCAAGTTTTTGGATTTTGGTAAGTTTTATAATTCGTACTGTATGGCTCACTTCCAGCAGTATTCTGGCTTCAGGTAATTGAATCCTCATCTATCTGCACTAGCTTCGGATATTCCAAGTAATAGATTAAGCACTTTTGTAAGTTTATGTAATTATAAATAGAAATGTAAAATTGATGCCTCTGTCAAAAATCTAAATACGCTAGCTTGATTTGCACCTACCGTTTAGGTTACTTCTGGTAAAATAAAGGTGCGTCGTCTTTTCTTAAGCCTAAAAGTTATATTCCTGAAAAGTATTGTTTGCTGTGTCAGTAATGCTGTTGTAATAACTGTTTTGAACTAGGAACTGGATTTTACTGTGTACACAGATGACGGGAGTGATACCCATAGTGATACATCCTAGTGCAGTTACATGTAATATTGTCACTCCTCGAACATCACTCGAGTAATCAAAATTTGTGAACTGAAACTAACTGTTGTATAATTATATTTAATATTCTGTAATATCTGTGAAGTTACTTAGTGCTATGACTTAGACTAAATGTCTGGAGCATACACAAAAAAACCTGTGAATTCATGAGAAACGAATCAACACCTTGACACCTCAACACACCAAAACCCATCAGATTTGAGAATACAGCAGCACTGTTTTGTCTGAAAGAACTCGCCAATTGGAGATATTTGTCCCTTACAGCCTCAAAAAAAAATCCTGTACAATGAAACATACTTCCTCTAACTGAAAAGAAGCCTGGCTCAGCTGTGGGCTTGTGGTTAAGGAACCACCCTTGTGACTGGAAGCTTGTTGCTTTTACCGCATACCAACAGGACACTTCAGCAAGGCACCTAACCCTTAACTGCTCCCCAGGTTCCATGAATAGGGTTGCTTAGCACTTACTCTTTTTTAGTGTGCTTACTAATGTGTGTTTATGTGTGTGTTTCGCTGCACAGAAGGGGTTAAATGCAAAAGTCCTGTGTGTGTGCAAGCACAGTGGTTAATACGTGGTTCACTGTCACCTTCACGTTTACTTTCTTATGTCTGCTGCAACTGTTGGCTCTGCTTTTTTCTGTCTATACCCAGACTTATGTGTCTCACCATATCTAAGCCTCAGCTCATTCAGACCCTGACTCTTAGTCTGATCCTATATTTGCCAGTATCTCTAGTGAAGCCTCTGGATTAATGTGTAACTCTGTAATAAAGAGAAATCCAGAGAGTAATAACATCTTTTGAGCATTATGCCCATGTGAATAGTGCTGGCACATGAAACCTAGTTTGCATATGAGGACAATATCAGGTCAGGGTTGTCCCTGCAACATCCAACATGTCCTGAATGTTTTACAATAAAATTGCTTACCATGGTGTGGTACTGAAAAGGCAGCAAACTTTCAATGCCTTGTGCAGCCAGCCCATAGAAGTAGGAAGAACATACAGGGATGAATAATAAAAGCAAATCCATAAACAAAACATTAAACAAGAAATTGCTATACACTGTAAACACAGACTAGATAACAAAAATGTGCAGGGTAGAACTGCTGGAAAATGGGACTGGGCAATATAAGCCAAAAAAGCAAAAAACAAAGCAAAAGTCCTGATTGGAGCAACAGAAAAAAAAACATTCTTCCTATCAGTTCTGTTGTGGGTTCAAATCCTGATGATGCCACAGCCATCCTTGGTCAGTGTGTTCAACACTGAAAAAAATGATTTTTTGACTTAGTAAATTGAGTGGAGATTATTGAAGTACTTTCTACAAGAATTTACTAGT
>JAOVVF010000048.1:10658553-10669826 GCA_028565595.1 Duopalatinus emarginatus
AGCAAACTATTGCCTATGGTTTTATAATGGTTATACAGTTAGAATAACATTGTTAGACATGTTAATAGATGCGTTTAAAAAGTTTTTCATCTTTAAACTCCCTGACATTCCTCACTTTCATAACTATATACCCTATCCCTATTAGTTCCACTGCAATTACTAATGAGTCTGTTTTAAGATGAATCACTGAATAATAAGCTGGGATTTTTGGAGATTACATATGAAATCAATAATGCTGTGTGCATGGACTGGACTACAAAAAGGTGTTTTTTTGCATCACATAAAACACTTTTATCGGCTGATTCTGGTAATTAACTGTGGAAAAATGCAAAATATCAACTCTGATTACCTGTTGGGCTGATAAACAGCTGACAGATTAGTTTGCTAAGTTTTATTTTTAAAATGAAATTAGATGGTTAGTTTTACTGAGAATCTTGAGAATCAAAAATGTGTTTCGATTGTCACACTTGCTTCTTTTTGCAGGAAAGCCTTCAGTATGTTAATTTATTTATTTGTTTGTTTACTTATTTATTTTTGTAATGTGATTTCTTATTTAATAGGTTATTAATTTCTTTTTTAATTCTTGTTTCTGCAAGGTTTTTCTTTTGCTAAAGGCTTTTGGACTGACTCAACCATGCATAATTCATAAAGTGGAAAAAAATCTGTAACATATTTAACATATAAAATAATAAAAGATTATTTGAAAAAAAAATAGAATAGAATAAATAAAATAAGAAAAATATCTGCCTAAGACTTTTGGACCGTAGTGTACATGTCTCATTAAGGCTTTCACAACCCCAACCAATGCCTCATGACAAAACAGGAGTGTAAGTAGCAGATGTCTGCTACTGTTTGTCTAAAGCATAGTGCTCTGTTTTTTATCACCAGTGACTCACACTGTCCTCCTCCTTTGTTTGTAATTAACTACTTCCTTCACTGCCACGTCACATAAAACACATTATTTTCACATGTTTTTAATTAGTTGCCTTTAAATAATCTTTTATGGCATCTATGGCATTTACCAGTATGTTTAATAAAAAAAAGTGTGGTTATTAAAAATTAGCATAAGTAAAATCCTTATAAATCCTTTTTTAACATATATTACACTGCGGGGAAAAAAAAAGAATTTAAAGTGAAAAAAAAATCATGTCCTTCATCCCCACAAAAAATCTGCCATCTTAACCTCAGATAACAGTGTTGTATTCACAGTACATTCTCATATTACATAATGGCACTGTAAAACCTACATAGGATATTATGTGCAAAATGGAATTGCTTTTGAGACTGATTCGCTGGAAAAGTACTTTAAATAAGCCTCTGTTCAAACCTAAGCTACTTACATGTAGTATAATTTCAAGGATATGTCCTAAAAGTGTGATATATCCTCAGCAACATGAGCCTTCGATGAGAGCTTCAGCTCTCTGGCTCTCTTTTACAGTGGAACCATCGAAAACACACTGTCTACTGGACCAAACAGATTGCTGCAGTTAACCACAAATGCTGACAGATGGCTTCTGAACCTTTTCACTGGCAGCCTTTGTGGTTACAAAGGGAGCTCTGCAAGAAAACCACCCATTTGGAAGTATTTTTGGAGTTTTTGTGGGTTCTGAGGACACTGAGCTTGAAATATCCAATGCAAATGCACACCAAAAAAAAAAAAAACTAAAAAAAAAAACCTTTTAATAATATAAGTAATCCGGAGTCATTAGATGACTGTAATATTTACTGGAAGCCGCAGGCGTCCCAACACTGCACAGCTGTCATCTACGAATGATTTCACTTTCTGCTGCTTAAGTATTCCATTAGAATTAAGCACGTGGTATTTCTCATCTGTGAAATTTCTGAAAGGCAAAAATAATCTTAGTGCCACTGAGTAAAATTCAGTGTTTGACTGAAGCATGTTCCTGGTGGAACTGAAGCTTAATGAAACAGACAAAATGTAATTGAAACTACAAAGTGTCGCATCTAGGATGCAAAACTTCACCCATCTAATTAGGCAGCATAGGCAGGCAATTACTGTAAGGAAACTGCTTGGAAAGAGGATGGAATCATGTCTTTGAGACATTTTTTTTCTTACCTCAAGGTTACAAACAGCAGTCAGTGTTAGGTAAATGAAACACTCAAGCAGACATAAGTCTCATTAAAGCCTATGAAGGGCACCCCTAATAAAATCCACGGCCTGACATTTAGAAGATCTGCACTGATGGCTGACAAATTGGAGGTGCTTGGGAGAGAATTTAGATCCTGTGGAAGCTATTTATCCCAAAGGTTCCTTGTAGACAGGAAGAATATGCTTCGCTTAGTAACATGCAGCCCATCATTTCAGCCCTCCCTTTTCTCACCACCATGAAAGCAAGGCCAGGGAACAGGCTATTTTTCCAAACTATGGACCATGAAGGCAAACAATCCTCCTATGACAAGTTAGTGGTGGGGCCAGACAGGAAATAAGATGTCTGGGAAATGCATACCGTGCTTCTCACAACTTTAAACAATGTCATGCCTCTTTCATTAGAATCCGTCGATGGTAGTCAAACAGTATTCAACCGAACACTACACCTCCTTATGATAAGACTTCAAAAGAGAAGCGAGCAGGAGAACTTTCAAACAAACAAATGGAAAAAAAAGGTTTATGAGACGAACTGAGCAGTGTCTTTTTGAAAAGGTCAACTTGAAAATGTAAAGCATGCATGAAAGGAGAGTTTAGCCTCTTAAGGATCATTATACTGTCTTGACACTGTTGCTGCCCACTCTGAAAAAACAAAGCGGGAAACCACAACAATGCAGAGCTCGTTGGCATGCACTTCTTTGCTTTAGTGGAAAATTGAACACCTTGACGGATTTAAAGTTCAAGTTATTTGTATAATCACTGCTGTTTATCTAGGCTTATTGCACAGCAGTGTTTAAATGGGAGATTTAACGCTAGACGTTAACCGGTGAGCCAAACTTTCTAAAGCGAATACAAACTTTAAAATATACTTTGGTGTACTGTAGCAATACTATTGTACTATGGTGTACTGTAACAGTACTGGTATATTGTGGTGTACTGTACCATTACTGGTGTATTGTGGTGTACTGTACCATTACTGGTGTATAGTGGTGTACTGTAACATTACTGGTGGACTGTGACATTTCTGGTGGACTGCAGTGTGCTTTAACAATACTGATAGATGGTGGTGTATTGTAATAATACTGTGGACTGAGATGTACTGTAACATTACTGGTGTACTGTGGGGTATGTAAAGATTACTGTTGTACTGTGGTGTACTTGCAATAATTATGGTGTATACATTATAAAATTACTTGTCTATTGTGGTCTACTGTAATATTACCAGTGTACTGTGGTGTACTGTAACATTCCTGGTATACTGTGCCGTACTCGCAATAATTATACATTTTAAAATTACTGGTGTATTGTGGTGTACTGTAACATTACTAGTGGACTAAGGTGTACTGTAACATTACTGGTGGACTGCAGTGCTGTAACATTACTGGTGTATTGTGGTGTACTGTAACATTACTGGTGGACTTCAGTGTGCTGTAACAATACTGACAGATGGTGGTGTAGTGTAACAATACTGGTGGACTGTGGTGTACTGTAAAAAATACTCATAGACTGGTGTACTGCAATAATACTGGTGGACTGTGATGTACTGTAATATTACTGGTGAACTGTGGTGTATTGTAACAATACTGGTGGACTGTAACATTACTGGTGTATTATGGTGTACTGTAGAATTTCTGAGGCGGCACGGTGGCACCACAGGTAGTGTGTGTGCTACACTGCACTAGGGTTATGGGTTTGATCCTCGATCTCTGTCTGTGAAGAGTTTGGTGTGTTCTCCCTGTTTCTCCCAATATCCAGTCACTAGTTTACCACACCGCAGCTCCCAACTTCTCTTCCAGCCAGCCACATCTATTCCAAAACTGCTGCTCAATCTGCTTAACACACTCAGAGGTAATTGCCATCTGCACTCGTCGACATCCATCGGCTCACAGATGCATGTGATTGGTTATTGTTGCTGCCATTAACACAGGTGAGACAGCTAGGATTCCAACTTGCAGTCCAGACCATAACTTTTGAATAGTGCTTTCCGGACTAACATCCGAGGCCTGAATATCAATGTGCGCAATTTCTGTATTATATCCTTACTGATTGACGATGGCCAGACTCTGAATTAAAAGCCAGCATACGAAATCCAATTGCTATCACGTGACTGGATTGAAATGTTCCCAATTTTTTTCCGCAAGTCATGATTATGTCGCTGTACAGGCCCTCTAAAAGGGTTCTGACAGCCTGTCTGCAGTGTCAGGCTTCCAACAGGACGTCAGCATCACAGAACAATACATCCTGATGTCACCTCTAAATAGGCTGCGCTTGACTGAAAGCCTGATTGTTCCCATAAATTCTGCTTCTAATTACACCAGCAAAACACATGCCCTCTCGCAAGCCTTTCAGATGACTGTTGAAAGAAACAATGAACATGGCTGTCATAGCACTTTGTATATTGTGACTATCTCCTGTGTCACTGTGATGGCTTAATATACCATAATTAAGCCATTGTACATGTCTTTCAGCAGGGCAACAGTAATGTGTTGAGCCATCAAAAATGGAAGAGATGTTTACCTAAGTTTACTGCATGCTTACTAACAGAAATAGGAGCTGATGAATAAAGAAATTCACCCAAAGAACAGATAATGGTTGTAAATAAAAATAATAAAAATGCATGTGATATGTAGCTACAGTAGACCTTAAACCCTTGGAAACATTATGAAGGATTATTAACTGCACAGGGACTACATTTTTTAGAAGCAAGACAACAAATGAGAGAAGAAACGTTTCTCAAAATCACTACTGACTAGTTTTATATTGACATAAACTTTTATAGACAGACTGTGAAAGTCAATGGCAAATCCTCTCAAATGATACAACTTCCATTATCCTCCACTGCACAGTTACATATACGCACTGAGTCAGTGTACATTTCAGAAAGCTAAGTCGAGCAAAAACAAAAAGAAAAAAAAAAGAAAAGAAAACTAGAACTACAGTAATCAGCACTAAAATATCAGTTAGCTGCTCTTAAACTGCGCTTGAATGTGGTAATCACGTTTTGCTTTCAGATTAATTAGGGCGAAATGAATTAGCAGGGGGGAAAAAACAACACTTTTAACCCCAAATCAGAATCTCTTCATGCTTCCAGATTCTCTAAATTGGTATGCCCACCCCACCCCACCCCCACCCCCTTTCTTAGCAACAGCATTTTCGCCTGTCCTGACTCACTGATAAAATGTGAGAGGCCAAATGAGGTTTCACAAATAGTCTAACTTCCACGACAGCAACCCAATTACCATAGCTAAGATAACCTCTTTCCTGTCAGAGAGGATTAGCTACTGGTCCGCCAACACCGTTCTTAGGGTCGCTTGAGAGCTGCCACTATGCTCTCTATGCAGAACTGTTTGTTTACAGAGCTGCTTATTTACATTCGTGTATAAAACTCTAAATTGACAGATGTCATCCCTATCCTCAGTGGCCGTACCTCATGCTGGAATCAAATAATTAAGTGTTCTGCTTTGTCCTTTTATTTACATGCTCTATTTCTTTACCATGCAGAGGCATCCTCTATGTTTTTCCCATCATTTACTGCTAATAAATGCATGTCATCGTAAGCATTTGGCAAGAATTTACAGGTACGACAGAGTTCAGCTATATCAAAGAAATATTAAATATCTAATAGCAGTACAACGATTATGATCTCATTGTGTTACTGCTGAACTAGGAGTGTAACACAGTGCTAATCAGCATCTGTTTAGTGCTCCAAACATATCTGTATTTAATTTAACCAGAAGATTTGTTGTTGCTGCTGTTGTTTATAATGAAACACTGGGTAGAATTGCCAGCACTGTCAAGCATGGTGAATGAATTCTGGCTTTCTTCCTGAGCTACATCACTGAACTACAGATGTGAATAAGACATCTGAACCTGCCCACGGTGTTTTCTACCAGGTAAACTTGCCTCTGTTGACAAAAATAGAAATTAACTAGCCGTCTAATTTTAATAACTGCGACTCTAACCAGGTAGTTACTATTAACCACGGTATATTAATGTATATATTTAAATCACAGGAATATGCTAATGTGCTTGGTAAAATACATTACATTCTTATTCATATAGTAACATCTTATTCAGTCAGTACGTACCTGTCATTAATTGAAGTGACTTTGATGAACCCAATAAAAAGTTAGGCTATTCTAGTACGATTTTACTGAAATGTACTTCTTACGCCAAAAGCCATGGTCCGCAAAGAGCTTTACAAAGAATCATGGGGTTCCCGTTGTTGAAATGTATCAGTCAGAAAATGGGTACCATTGCATTTTGTACACCATGGAACACAGAAGATCAACAAGTGAAAAGTATAAAACAATAACTATTAATGTAATTTTTACATTTATTTATTATAAATGTATTATAAATTTATTTATTTATTTTATTTATTTTTATTTTTTCCTGCATATATATGTACAAACAAGCCTAGGCCAAATGCAGGCTGGTGGCTGCTCCATAATGGTATGGAGTTTGTTTAGCCAGCATTCCATGGGACCCCTGGTACATCTACAAAAGTCTCTGAGATATGAATGTTATGTGTGCCTGCTTTCTGATGAGTTTTGATGGGTTTGACCTCTTCCAACAGGACAATGCACCACTACACATGTCTAGAGGTACTAAATTATGGTCATCTGAGTTTGCTGGTTTTGCCATTTGTACATAAGACACCTTTCAGTCAAGATCTTAACATTACTGAACACATCTGGGATGCCAGGCAATGAGCTGTGGAACATAGAAATCTTTCAATCTACACCTTGAAAATACAAAGGAATTCTGAACCATTCTACAAGAAATACAGTAATCATTGCCTACAGAATATTTCCGCAAGCTCGTGGAGTGCATGTCCTGCATGACCTACCAGGTATGAGAACAGCAGTTTTTCTGGCATTTTTCCTAGTTTTTAAGTTTATGAAAATGTACTTAGGGGAAAAAAACAACACTTTTCTTCATTGGTCAAAGAGAAAACTATTTTAAAAAAAAACAACAACTTATGTTTCTGTGCCAAGTATGCACAAAAACACAATCAAGGACAGAAGTTGCAGATCTGCTCCTAAATAAGTAAAAAGGTAACTATACTTTATGCTAGTTTTCTGTGTAACAGTCAGTGTGTAAATTCTCCTTCTGTATGTAGAGTTTTTAGGTTTATATAGTAACCAGCATGTACCTGATAAATGTATGGCCTTTAAAAAAACACTTTATATAAACTGGGAAATCTCACTCTGGATAGTTTTCTTTTCTATATTTATTTATTTATGTATTGTACAGTCCTAATATAATTCAGTTATGATAAAGATGTTTGTTGCTTTCATATGTCATGAGTGTCAGGATTCTATTGAGACAGACAGCGATGACATTTTAGCTATGTTATACAATGCATCTGTGTCTGCAAGCCACAACTAAAACCTCTCGCAATAGATGATGCACATGCTCTGTGAATAAAAGAGCTAGCACCGTTCAAAACAAAGGTCGTGAATGTTATTTTTTAAAAATTGAACAAAAAACGTTTAAAAAAAACTAGAAATAGAGGAACAACACTAGAAATAGAGGAACAAATAAGACAATTAGAATCCAATCTAAATAAAAGATGCAGGAAACAGTCAGGGTTAAAGTTGAAATGGTGCTCTCTAAGTGCTATAGTTAAAATATATCCATCTGTGTTGTAATTTGAGAGTTCATCAGACATGAGTGTCTTCTCTAGGGGTTACATGAATGGTTTAACTGCCTGTAATGTATAATACGTCTAATTGGAAAGTGCATGACATCATCTTCTGTTGCAGTCCTCTGTTTCAAGTTCATAAATGTCCAATTTACTGTTACTTCTCTTAGAAGAAGGCATCTAGAGTTACCCTAATGACAATGCATTTACTCATTAGTTAAATATTTGAAAAGACATTTTCCTCATACCACATAGGAAATAATGATGTTATCACAGCACAGCCAGTTGTGACTGTGCAAACAGATGCTGCTGTCACATCGCCTCCTCTTGTGTTAGGTAATGAGATTAACTGCTGCGAGTATTCAATGTCCTGACAATCTTAAGTATTTAGCAGCTCCACTGAAAAGTGCCTTCCCCCCGAGCCACCATCTGTACATACTATTGATTGGTCACTCACTCTTGCTTAGACAGCTGGAGTCCCACTTTCTGCCTCCGCTGATCAATACCTAACCGACCTGAGGTCCAGGCTGCATTCAATGTGGCACGATGGCTTTCAACTTTACACCTCAACCTGCATTCAGTCATCCAGATATTTACAGACATTACACTGTATGTTGTAGTGCACGTTATGCTTCTGTTATACAGCAATATTATTGTCCTTTTACTGATATGATAGGATCTATTCTAATGCCATTTTATTAACAGCCATGTCAACCTTTGTGCTTATTTTTTAGTAGCAGTGCCATAATAATTTATAATCATGAAGTGTTTTAACAGCAATATTTCCTGTTCCTAAATACGTTTAGAATAATATAAAAAAGACGGAAAAAATTTGAGATTGTCTTATGATGTAACATGAGTAAATACTATCGTTAGGGTGCCATAAGATCTGTCAATTTTTTTCACTAGTAAAACAGGAGAACATACATAGCATTCATGAGCTCCGTCCCCCTTCTCACCTCATATGCTTTTGCCTCACATGCAATCGCTCTGTGAAGGTAAATTTTCACCCATAAAGATTAAACAGATAAGTGTCAAATCCAGCATTTAACGGTGATAATAATTAGAGCAAAATTAAAAAAATTTTTGGACGACCAATTCGATGTTCACTCCTGAGAGCTCACTGCACATAATGAAACTAACCAGAACAAAAAACACTGGCTGATGGGTCTGTAGAGCTGAAACTATACTTGGGGGTGGGGGGGGGGGGGGACTTTTATTCATTGGTCAAGGAGACAACTATTCGAAATGTAAACAAAACCTTTGCCAAGTATGCAGAGAAAAACAATCAAGGGCAGGAAATATATCTGCTGCTAAATAAGTGATTAGGTAATTATACTGTATAAATTGCTAGTTTAAGCATTTTCTTACACATTCAGTGTTTCTGCTCTTCTGTTGTTCATCAGCCCATAACTAGAACACTTTCTACAGCGGTACAGCTCTGTAACAACAGCAACAATAAAGCTTCGCATGACCCTAAATGCACGCCACATTTGGTTAACTTCTTACCGTTTGGTCGATTCAGGTTCGATTTGCTTTCTGACTGCAAATGAACCGTGTTTAAGTCCGCTTGGTCTCCCTCACTCCGAAGGTTTCGGACCACCTGTTTTGGTTCTGAGTGAAATTGCTGTGTTCTCACCTGCGCAAACGAACCACAACAAGCGGCATGGTTCAACGCAACCAGACTAAACAATGCTGACCTGAACGCACCCTTAGTGAAAGCCTAAAGACTTGCCTTGACTGCTGTCTGTAGACGTCCCATCAGCCCTGCTCTTACTCAAGCATCAACGCGGCAAAGCAGAAGCTGCCAAGTTTCATGTAGATCATTTCTCATATAGACTTTAACACAATAATTTAACAGTGATTGTTCAAGAGAGTAAATGTTAATGTGAGCCACATTGAGATTCTAAAAAGACTGATGCAATGGTGGGACAAGACCTAGCACTATTCCTTGAGGGTTCATGTGTGACCAAAGCAGATGGATTTCTTTGGATATACTGTATGTTCTGACCCTTTTTGAGACAGCTGATTTAAAACAGCAGTGAAGCGGCAACATGGGGGAATGTTTTAAGTCTGCGAGGAAGAACAGGAGAAATGTCTGGACACTGAAACAATTCAGAATGTACTGACCTGTTGGTCGGTTGGTCCAAATAACAAATGAAACTGCAGAGTTTTATTTAATTCCAGGCTGTTAGGTGTTCACTGGGTGATGTTTGATTTGATGTTTGAGTGCTTTCGAGAGTAACAGTGCTAGGTCTCCTGCTAGATCTTGCTACAGTTGTTAAAAAGTGTTGCAAAATCACAACTTATGTGTTTGAAGGTATCAAAATTATGCTCCACATTCAACAAAATGGATACAGAGTTAGACAAAATTCAATTCAGTTACAAAGTCCAAAGGTTACATCAGTGTTAACATAGGGACTGTATTCCTATTCAGAGGCTTTTTATGAAGGTATCATTAAAGGAATCATTAAAATGACCTGAATGAAATTTAACTCTCTGAGGTTGCCAGGATTTCACATAACCATTAAAGACATTCCTTTAAGCCAGAATAAATCAGGGAGTAGAAAATGATGCAATGTGAAGAAGCAGAGAATAAAAGTATAGTTTAGATTAATATGATAATATATGAACACAAAGAGAGCAAATATTTAAATGAATATCTAGTATACTGTGCATATATTATGGCCGATTATGAGAACAGCGAGGATCCTAGGATAATAATGTTAATCACATGAACACTGCAAATTTCTAAATGTCAAAACTGCAATCCTTGGAAATAGTATACAGCATGTCTATTTCACAGCTAATGAATAATCAATTCATAATATCCGATTTCTAACATAATAACTAGAAATAGTTAGAGTTAGAGTAATATTTTGTACTTATCCAGTCACAAAAAGATTTATTTGTTTGTTTTTTCTATTTTGTGAGTTAATATTGTAAGTAAGACACCTAACAAAATACTTATTTAATTCACACGCTTGTTTTATTTTAATTTGTCAAGTCCAAATGGCTTATAAATGAAATCTTTCTTGGCCAATAAAAGTCTTTCTGAATCTGACTCTGAGGTCATGAAATCTTAATATGTGTGTGCTCAATGTACCGTTTTTCATGCCTGCCTTACTTTCTAAATGAATACATTGTGCCAGTATTTTTATTCATTAGGAAAGTGAAAGGTTTTTTTATCAAAGGCCTCTACAAACACAATTCATACGATTAATCAATACATAATAATATTAACTATATGAATATGATTAATTATATGAATGAATGTTATTTTCATTTCAATGTTATTATTAGTTCACAACATTCAAACAAAGTGTATTTACATGTACAAAAATTGTCAGTCGCTCAAGCCAATATTGTGTAACAAAAAGTTCAAAGTCCAAGCACAGAATTTGAGACACACCTCTTTTTCTGGCTCCACAACTGTCTGAAGCACATCAGACTGTAGCTATATCTAAGGGGTGAATACTGATTTCTAGGGGTGCGAATCTGTCAGTGTCTGGTGAT